>JAXISO010000364.1:0-34249 GCA_036785465.1 Colletotrichum agaves | reverse complement strand
GGGGGGGGGGGGTTGGAGAGCGTAGAGGACCTACGGGCTGCTGCGGTGGTTGAATGGGGGTTTTGGAGGGTGTACAAGGAGCACGAAGAGACGGGGTTGACGAGGAGATTTGTCAAGGCGTATCGGAGAATGACGTTGGTGAAGTTGACGAATATGGATGTCGCCGGAGAGGGTGAGAATAAGGTACTGAAGGGAAGAAGGGGGATGCATTGAAGATGGAGGCCGAGGCGGATGTCGAGGGCCGTTGACGGCGGCTTCAACGGGTTCGACGACGGGAGGGAAGATACGACCGTTTCGGTCTCGGAAGGCCCTGAGCGACGAGGAGGAAGTCGGACGGATATTATGGCCCGAGTCTTTGGTGGCGTTAGCTCCTTCGGAGGCTCTGCGGGCAGGGGGGTTTCCAGGTGCGAACACGAGGGATAAGTTCAGGCGGAGCGATCCGGCGTTTACGGAGGATAAGATGTGTTGGTTCGGGGCGGAAAGATGAGCACTTGAGAGAGAGCAGAGAGATGTGATGGTTGGTTGGGCTTGTTGGCGATGGCGGGTGATTCAGGTAACCGGACGCTGACGACTTCTGGTTAAGGAAGGTGCCTTTTGACGAGGGATCGTGTGTTCACACAAAGTAGATGACGTTTACGAATGGAGACGAGGGTACGATGAACGATTCACGACGGCGGCATGGTGAGAAAGGCATTCTATATCCCACCCACAGAATGGAGTGCAATTCGTTTACATGTAGCGGCTGGCGGACTCTGAATTCGTGAGAAACACCGGCAGTTGTTGGACGTATTCGGTTACAACGGCTTCATTTTAGCATAGAAGAGCACAGAGCTACAGACGCCACAGGAAATGCCATGAACGAAAAAAGCACGCGAACCACCGTGGAACCGCGCGACCGGTTGGAGAAGACGCGATGATCCTGGTGACGGGGGGATCGAAAAGGGGGGGGGGGAGACTCTCACGTCAGTCAACGGCATACAGGAACAGAATTCTCCCCATCGCCAGCAAATCGCGGAGCGACCGCACCAGGGGCTGAAGGGCACGGAGTGAGTCTACGCTCGTTCGACTCTCGTTCCCCAGACTCATTACGCGATTACGGGAACATCAAGTCGACCGCAAGTTATTAACAGCATCTGGAGGAAGTAGTGTACGGTGCGTTTCCAGCGTGATGATTCCGGCGTCATGACTTTTCAGGCCTGCGTCTTCTCCCCCTCATTCGCTGCAGGCGGTCACTGAGTAGGACGGTGTTGGTGTTCGGTGTTGTCTTTCGTATATTCATTCGATGGGACTATACCCCAAGTAGGGTACAGACGTCGTTGCCATATGAGATGGTCACCACGGGCCCCGCGGCAGCTGGTGCCCAACTCGTGTGTACTGCTGAAGTCCGTCGTGTGGAAGGTCTCATCTTGACGAAAAAAACATATGCATCGCATCACTAGATCTTTTATTTATTCTACGACGCCTAGGTCGGGCCGGGGGGGGGGGGGGGGGGGCGCGTTCGTTGGCAAGGAATGAAGTTCGCATAACTGATGGCACATCACACCAAAATCCGCCTGGGCTAGTAAGTTCAAAACAAATCATATATTGATCCGCCCACCAACACCTTCAACCCTCCTTCGGACACAGGTCGATAGAGCTGTCGGTGGGGTCGCGCGGTCCAAGACCATTCCTTCACTCGCGAGCTATGTCACTGACCCTTGCGATAAGACGACAAGTCTCCCAAGGCCAAGACGTCGCTTTACGCCCTCGCTCGCGTCCAAAAGCTGATTTGACTTGGGCTTGATCGGTCCCGGGGTCTTCGGCCGGGATACATCGACGACAGGGACGCAAAGAGACCACGAGTCCAGGCCACTGGGCCGAAAAGGACCGTTGACTACGTATGATGTGTTTTTGGCGACTATGTGTGCCCTCCGCGAGAGCCATCTAAGGGTACGAGGTCCGGACCTTTCAGTCGGAGAAGAGATTCAGCAAGTATTTGGTCTTGTAGACGTTGCAGAAAGTCTGAAAACCGGTCTATATTGAACACAACCCTTCGGCCTGTAAGCGAGATAGATTATCAGCAGGGCGGGACAGCTTCAGCAAACAGACAGAAGTGCGAAGGCGAGTTGCCTCTGACAGATACTGGTTGTATAGAGTCGGCCTCCGACCTACCTACATCTTGCTCTCCATATTCACGCCCTGAGGTGGAATACTTGCTTTCCAAGAGAGGGGGGGGCGACACACGCTTGTCAAGACGCAGTTCAAAAGAAGCCCGCCCCTCCAGGCTCCAACACGCAAAGTATTTCGTCATTCATCAGCTTTCCTCCGCCAGTGTCCCCTCGAATCCCTCAAGTCGAAAAGCACTTGACGTCTGCATGTCTGTGACATTAAAAGAACCCGTCTAAATCCCTGGAACCCTTCCCCTAATCCATTTCGCTGAAGGAGGCATGTCTCTTCGTGTAATCCCAGGGAAACCCGGCCAGCCCTCTCTCCGTCCCCATCACTCACTTGGTCATACATTGAGAGAAGGGAGGGGGGAGGGGGTTAGAAGAACCATAGAGACGAAACGTAGCATCTCTTTTCAAAAGATTACACCGGCTTTAGTCAAAAAAGCCGCGGCGCCAAAGGCCGGCGTGACTAACTCGGCCAGTACATCGTCATGCAGGACACACACACACATGAACCAAAAGCAAAGCATCAAAGGCGTCGGTGGGACCTTCCATCCCTACATGCCGGACCTTCCGAACAAGTTTTTATCATTATGAACCCATCATTGCATCTCTGACAAAAGGGGGGGACAAAGCGGTTCAATCAGCATCTACACACGCCCGCAACACCCAAAGGAAAAAAAGATGTCCTGATGAACATGATGGGGCACGCAGCCTATGCGCTGCGCCTGCCCATACATCTATACCCGCGATGATTCATAGCCCGAAATTGCCGTGCTGCGCAGCATGGCAATTGTGGTTCCACTTTTGTGCCTCATGCTATTCGCCACAAAAGAAAATTCATCTGTAGCATGTGGTTGGTCTGTCTGCCCTGCCCAAAGAGGCAAGTAAAGCTTTTAAAAAAAAAAAAGGAAACTATCCAAACCCACGGCCTAACCCAACTTCCCAATCAATCTTGGGCCAGGTTGTCAAAGGTTCAGTACGTTACGCGTCATCGGCTTCTGCGCAAGCAGTAGACCCATCTCGCCCCCAAAGGCATATATACTCATGCCTGGGAAAGAAAAATCTCTGGCCTTATCGTGACCCAGCCCCGGAGTAAAAGCGCCGACTTTGGCTTCTCCGCTACACTGGTCGCGTCACAAAGCCAGGCCACAAAGGCCAAAGTCCACTAGGCTACCAATTCGACGACACGGGGCCAACTCGGTACTCCTTAAGTAAAACGTGACTCTGAACACCACGTACCTCCCTCCCCCGCTACTCACCCGCTTGGATGCAAAGAACTGCCCGTTCAAGGCCTTGTGAATAACGGCGTCGTCGCCGCCCTGGTAGCGCCCGGAAACGGAGGCATCTCCCATCCGACCATTGGGCCAACGAACGCGCACCGCGACATCTTCATTCCGAGATTCAAGGAAGGAGTGAGAGGAGATGGGAAAGGTGCCGAAGGAAACATCCCGGAGGTGGTGGGGGTTGCTGGGGTGGTGCCGGTGTGACTCACTCATCATCCATCCCCCGTGTCAAAGAAAGGAAGAGACGGGGGCTCCGGGGGGAAAACCCCCAAAAACCCCCCCAAAAGGAGGGAGCCGACGACCACCGACGGCGTCTTGCGTCGACTCCGAAGGTTATGGATTAGGCTGTCAACTCACCTGGTTCTTTAAGTAGGGCAGTTTATCCGGGTTCATCTTCACCTTCATCCTCCTTTTCTCCTGGTGGATTCTGTCTGGGGTGACCATCTGACCCCTGCCTCACGATGCCACTTCATCGCACATGTCGGAACTTATCCGGTCAAACATCAAACCTGGCTTGAGCCTAACTGGGGAGAGTCAGTACCATGGCAACCCGTACAGACGACGGTCGGCAAAGCAGGGCCGTTAAGAACAAGCATATACGCAGATTGCGAAGCTGTTTCCAGTATTGAGAGTAGTAATATGATAGGCCGCTGATAGAGCAACAACGTGTTTCTTTGGTTCCAGAAAAGCTAGCTATGACGTGTCTCGAGATATAGCTTCATTGCTTTATCGAGTACCAGTGAACATGTATGTGTAATTGATGCTTTGTCATCGTCATATGCTTGTGGTGTTGCGAGATTTTCCCCAGCGATGCGGTAATCGGTTTCGAAGCCGTAAAATCAGCGACATCAAGTACTGAATAGTATTCGGTCGACTCGCTCGGCCGCCCCTTTCGGATCTTCCGTCTAATGCCCAATCCCACATTCTTGTACTCTGCTCGCAGGTGGTTCGACTTGGCGGAAGACCTCTCAGTTGTTTTCCATCCCTTGGCGCAACTCTCATGTCCGAGTTGCTGTTTCCGTAACGCAAAGATAGCACAATGAACGCAAATCGGGCTCTTTTCTTCAGGTGATCGTACAAACACAAACGTGCAGCGGAAGTAACCGCACTGAATCCTCCTTCGCCGTCAACCTCCCAAAAGCCTGAATCCGTTAGATGCATGTTAAATTACCACGCTTTTCATGCCGGCCCCTGACGCCACCTAAGTTTCTAAAGACTCGATGAATCGCCATGGATCAAGCTCGTTCCGTTCACCGCCGCGCTCGTTGTGGTTTCGTTCTAACAAAGGAAATAGAGAATAGTGCACAAGGAAGGCCAAAATTGTTTTGACGTTTGACCCGTTGGGTATCTCGGGAATGTCGCTAGTGGGTTAGTTAAGGATTCCCTCCCACATACCCGGTCCGCGGTAGCCGCTGATCGAGTGCAGGGTTTGGGCCTCATAGGCCGGTGTCGCTTCTATCGCGCAGCAGACGCGCTTCCTGGGAGAAGCGCCGTCGATCATAGCTACCTGGCCAGCTCTGGGACGTACCAGAGACTGAGACCACTGCTTGCCTCCGAAGTTGCCGGAGAGCATGTCTCGAACATTCTCTTGAAGAGAGTTGTCCACAATCGAGATACCACGGGCACGCTTGCGCGAACCCGAAGCAGTGGGAGTGGCGTCATCGGTGCGATAGTTCTGAAGCTCTTGAAGTGCGCGCGCCGCATCGTTGGCGGGATCGTGTGCCACCTCGTCAACACCACTCTGAGCCAATGGTGTACTCAACGACATTTCACCCAGTCTTCCAACCGGGCCGGTGTAAGACTCAGGAGAGGAACTGATGCAGTTCTCTTCGTAGTCCTCAGGGACCGAGGTGATCGTCGGTCTCATGCTAGACCTCTCACTGCAAAGCTTCGCAGACCGGAATCGCGCCTGAACTCCCAGGTTGGGAGCCGGCGCGCTAGCCAGTGACGAAGCAGATGAGATTGAGGAAGAGCGAGAGGTGCGCGACGAATCAGAGACCATCGATTCCGGGGAAGACGCGGTCGAGATTGAGTTGGCCAGAGACGAGCGACGAACGGGGCAATAGCCTTGAGGCGAAGAAGTGTTGGCGATAGGCCACCGATCCATACACTGAGCGGCAGAAACACAAGAAGCCTGAGCCATGGCGAGGCCCATGGCACCCCTGCCAAGATGGGATGTAGCACTCACAGCAGGAGTGCTATACCCGCTCGACTGAGGGGTGAGGCGGGGAGTTGGAAGGAGACCCAGAGCGGGAGCAAACCGACCAGGAGTATATACAGTGGCCGGAGACGGCTCCATGACGGTAGGGGTGTGGAAAGAACGCGGGGTGGGTGTAAGCTCCGCAGAGTCGTATCCCAAACCACAACTACCGCTCATGGCGATAGAGTCCTGGGTCGCAGAAAGCATGTTGCGATGGCGAGCTAAAGCGTTCGAACTAGAAGTCATCTGGGCGTGGGGGATCAAGCCCTCAATGTTGTCAAGCTCGGGGTTCAGCTGGAGGATAACCATCTTCCAGTTCGAGCTCTGTTGTGCATACCACTGAGTTGAGGTTCCCGGGGCCGGAGGAGACGGAGGCGTGTACTTCAAGACAATATCAGTCCATCTCTGGAAGACTTCATCGGTGATGTGTAGCTTCCAGTCGACTGCTAAGAGAAAAGCAATCTCGTTCTGGTTGATCTCTGCCGTATTGAGTCCTGAAATCTTACTCCAGGCTCTCGCCGAGTAGTTCCGGTCTTGGAGATACTTCGACGCCAGAATGAGTGCGGCAAGGAACATACGGCGGCCGCACTGCAAAGCTCGGCATTCGTGCTTGTCGTCGGGCTGCTCCATGGTGAAGTCATGCTTGGGAACGTGAGGCTTGATCAGAATCAGATAGTACAGCGCAACCTGCAAGGTGGAATAGCTGGTACGAGAGCGTCGCAGGGTCTCCTGGATGAAGGTGCGTAGCGGCAATACCGCCTTACTACCTAACTCATTGCGGCAGACAGCTGAAGACAAGGGCCAGATGGCCTCGACAATCTGAGTCGATGAATCTGGAAGGTGAACTTGTGTCAGAAATCATTGTGATCGAGTGGTTATTGCTGTTGTTGCTGCTTACCAACGAGGTTGTCGACAAAGTTGTGCTTGCGCTCAGATTGACGAACCAGACTCGGGGGAGCTCCGGACCGAGTCAAGCTTGCACCGGAGCGTCTGGGGTTTCGGAGCAACTCGGGAGGAATAGCCACGGGCACTTGCTGAACAGGACGCTTGGCCCAAGGGCTCGTAAATCTGACAGCAGCGTCGCGCAGCTGGGGTCGCGACAAGCAATATGATTCGGCGGAGTCGGAGTCGGAGGTATTGGTCGGTGAGGTCGAGGTGGATGACTGGGATGAGATGGCAGACCAAACGGAACCCGAGGAAGTGGAAGCCAAGGACTCTAGCGAGGAGCTGAAGACGTGGTTTCGGTAGGTGCTGATGAAAGCCGACGAACCATCTTCGACGTACTTCATCTTGGATATAAAGTGTGGGGATTTTCGGCGTTGGAGATTCGAATGTGGTAGTAGTACCTCCAGTCGCCGTCAAGCTAAGTCAACCGGGTAAACCGTAAGGGGTTCGTTTAATCAGTTCGTGGTACCGTATCGGAAACGCAAACCTCACAACAGCATTTATCAACTGTTGTCAAGTTCTGAAGTATCGTAGATATGGAGGGCGGCTTCTAGACGCAAAAGTCCACAGCCGACTTAACACGAACGATTTTACCGGAAGACAAGGCGAGACGGGCGACTGGAGTGGGTTTCGCGGTTCGGATCAGAGGCATCGTTGGTTTAATGCTTCTAATAAGAGAGGAGGGTGTTCTGGTTATATGGTGAGTTACTGCATAGCCACCATGCGATCAAGTGGTTGAATGCGACGGGTTAAGTGGTAACGAGGTGTAAGTGAAGGAGGTGAGAGACAGGCAAAGTTGGTTGATGATGGTCAGGATAGGTAGGCAGGCGAGGTCGGAGTCGGAAGGGGGGATTAGGTGAGGGGAGGAAGGTAAGGTGAGGGTGATGATGTGCATGCAGGTGGGATGAGGTGTAGGTATGGCTGAACGTCGAGGTTATATCCAAGCAGGTGGGATGAGGTGTGACTCTTGGCCTCGAGCATGCGATCTTGAACGTGTTCAGAGGGGCGACATGCTGGCGTGACGAAGTCGGAGGGCCCCTTGGGTGGCTCAAGTCTGGTCCAGCTGGTGGATGACTCTTCCGGGTTGCTCGAGTGGCGAAGGGGTGTACCTGGTTCGTTGCCGCCCGGACAGGTGGACCCAGCTGGCAGTTGGGTAGGCAGAAGGGGGGGAAGTTTGGGGGAAAGAGGCGAGGAAGGAAGGGAAGTGCAATGCGGGAGTGGCAGTGGCAGCCTAGGGAAGCCCGACCGACCGGGTATTGAGAGCCTCTGAGTGGTCCGGACAGGTGCGTGATCGGTGGCTCGGGGGGAGGCTAGAGAGAAGGGTAAGGGGAAAAAAGAGCAGGACAGGGTAGCTATGCAAAGAGCATGCGATACTGCGTACAGTGTCTGTTTGCTTGCTTTCTTTCTTTCTTTTTCTTTGCTTTGCTTTGCTTTGCCTGACTGGTGTCGTTGCAGACCAAACTAACCTTTGAGAGGGCGGTGCAGTTCACTGCTGCTGAGTCTCTCTCCCTCAAGCGGATGGAGAGGGCTCTTGGCGAAACTGCTGCGGAGTGTGGCGAAGGAAGGAAGTGCTGGGTCAGCTGGTGAGAGCTAGGTTTCAGAGATGAGTCGTAGTCGTCGTGTGAGTTGTGTAATCAAGCAATGATTAAAGAATGAGTATAAGGGAAGAAACAAAAAGATAGCCTAAGGCAGGGGGTATCGTTCGAGGATGGGTTTTTGCGTTTTGAAAGAAATGAGTAACTAGTTTGAAGGCAGCAGAGCTGGTGTCGTTGGGTCGTCGACGGCGACGCGAAATTGCGGTCCGATGCAAACCAAGATAACCTACGGCGATGGAGTTGGAAACCTGCTTGTGGTGCCTGGTGTTGGGCTGAAAATGAAATATATCTCGGTAGATGCCTGTGTAAGTCGCAAGGAACAAGTGAATGCCGCTGCGATAGACTAGGCTGCGATGGTGGCGATGGATCGAGTTGCGATTCTCTGGCGGTTTGGCTCGATGAGTAACGTGACCGAGGGTGGCCGAGATGAGTCTTGTTGGCGTGTGAGAGTAATCCGAGCAATTAGGACACAGGGGATGGCGAGAGTAGGTTGATGAGAGAGGAGATTGTTTGTAGAACAAGCAATAAAGCAAGACACAAAGGAATAAGGGGAGAGTGGTCTAGAGTCTCTTCTCAGATATCCTGAGAAGAGGCACGTCTAGCAGACTTGGAAAGTCGCTGTCGTACTGGGTTTAGACCTTGGAATCGAACATGGCGACGGCGATTGTTCGATAGAGCAAGAAAAAAGGGAAGGGGGGGAAGTACGCGGGAACATGGCGATGTGGGCGCGGCGATAGTTTTGAATGCCTTGGACGCCAGGAAGATGCGGTGCGGCCAAGTACCTGAGGTAAGGGGAAATGGCAGGGTAGAACACGATGCAAGTACCTTCTTCGAGCGAAGTACCTGGCCACCCAAAGTTGCAATGCACCGACCTCTTGCCTTTACTGGTCTTCTGCGGCGAGATGGGAGGGTTACTGGCTCTGACACCGCTGACTGGCCCCCAGGACAGCCAGGACACCACGGGAAGGAGTGGACGTGGCAGAGAGAGCTCTGTACGAGGTACGGGCTGCAGGAAGTACCACCACCACAGTGACCACCTTTCCTTTCCTTTCCTGCCTTGGGATTTTGGGGGTGGGAGAGGGGATACCCAGCGAGTCTCAGCATCCGTCCACGCTCTGATTGGCGTCCTGGCTTTTCCGGAGTGGGTCCCTTGTCGCCTTCCTCCAGTGTCCCCCAGGGTGAGAGTGAGGGGCCATATCGATATCGATGACCAAGAAGATACATTCCCATTCCGTTGCTCACTCTCAGTCTAAAAGGTAAGGTAAGGTACTCATCATGCCATCTATGGTATGTTGTTCACTGCTTCTGCTTTGTCTCTCAATCATCCTGAGATTCGATGGCATCTACTGCTCTCGGATACTTGACCAAGGTACTGCTTAGTTGCTTGCATTGCTTCTGTCTCCCACACACCTCTCACACTCGTTCTCTCACTCTCTCACACTCTCACACTCTCACACGACTGGCAGCTGCATCCCTCGACCCCACTTCCGGCCGTGTCTCCAAGTTTTCGGGCTTTAACTTTCTCCCCTCTTAGGTTGTTTCTTACTTTCCATTGCTGGCTCATTTAGATCCCGTCTTCTTCGTCAGGTGCTGTCCATAAGGTACCGCTGCTTCTTTTTCCCACCCGAGGCATGCCTAAAGTATCCCTCTTCTACAACCATCGCCTTCATCTGTGGCCTTCCATGCATTATCTGTCCTCTCCTTTGGATATGAGTCTTCCTGCCCAACCCTGATATCCCTCCTGGCTGGTTCTGGCTGGCTGGCTCTCTGTCCCGTGGCCACCTGCCTGCGCTCGTCAGAGGTTGTTGTTTGATTGGCCGCATTCGCTGGGTCTACCCTGATCGGGACTAGCTTGCCAAGCCCCCCACCACAAAAAAAAAAGGAAAAAAGGACCGTCTAACCAGTCCTGCGCAGCGGCACCACACCTTCTTTCTTTGTGACTTTGAGGTTCCAGGGGGAGGGGGGGATAGAAGAGTCATCTTTTTGTGCCCCTCCGCCACCACCGCAATTGTGTTTCCATCGACGAAGTAATACCCCAACCGACGTCGCCATCTCGTCAAACCCTCCGTCGGCTACCTTATCTGTCCGTCTATACTGCAGTACATGTCAATATCGGTCACATTTTTATAGCAGCCGCTTGGCACTACCACAGCTTGCATACACGCAAAAACCCAGTGCTCTTGGCAGCTCCTTTGATGAAGCGGGGGGTGTTTCCCCTGCAAGAATGGACATGTCAAGGCCAAGCCGATGAAGGTATCACGAGCCCGGCCGTCAGCGTCCATCTCATTTCGTTGGATCGTACGAGCTACAACCAACGTAGACGGACGAGGCCTACTAGATTGACTGACAACAGCTGTTGTCTCGCCCAAGTCTCGCCACAGCTGGTCAAGCTACACATGAAGATTTTCCACTTCATCCGTTCCATGCCATCATGCCACCCATACCGCACGCTTGAGCTTAGGCCAGCAAATTCAACCAACCACGACGTTCCCGATTACTTTAGCCTCCTCGACTCAGGGTGTCGACAGCAAGAAACCGCCTACCAGAGATGGCCGACATGCGCATGCACATCTTTCTTTCGCTTTACACCACTCAAAGCTGCGGACCACTCTGGAAGCCCCAGGCCAATTTGTCCATGGCTTCGTCGCGAGCTCTAACGTCCGTGTTGGTCAACCGACGCTGTATGCCGTTGCAAAGCCATCGCGCTCGCGGACCCGTCATCGAGTCCCCGGTGATATCACGTAATTTCGCAGTCGGGTTGTTGTTCGTGAACCGACGGCACTCTCTGCCGAGGTCGACTCCAGCCCCATTTCAGGTCACACTGGGTGGATTCCGAACGGGTCCGGGGTTGGATTCCAGGGAAGGCAACCTCACGATGCCGCCTTGCAGAGTGGGCGGTGAGGTCACTGCAGAATGTCTACTGGCGCAGAAGGCTCAGCTAGGCTGGTCCGTAATGTTGAAGCCAGAAACAATTCACCCCAAGACGAGGGTTCCCTTCACGACTTCGGAGCACCAAGCCTCCTCGCTCGCTTTCGCTGCTCGCATCTGGCTGGGGCCTCTCCGGCGAACGCGGACTGCCGCCAGTGGGTAAATCAGCCCCCGAAACACCGAATGCGCCCCCTAAATTCCGCCATGGCTCTGCTTGAAACGCTGACAAGTTGCTGGATGGGGAGATTTGATCGAGAATCGAGAATCCATTAAGTCCGATCAGCTGCCATTACGCGCCCAGAGGCCATGGGGATTTGGGAAAGTTCGTGTCCGCAGTCTCTCGCCCAATCCCAGCTAGCGGCTGCTCCTCCCCCCCTCATCTTTGTCAGCCGCTACCGTCAGTGGCCTCTACTGAAGAAGTGATCATCTCGCGCACGCGCGACACGGAAGCCGTGGGAAATATGAGATTGACGGGGTTAAGCAATACTTTCTGAGCGTCTTACGTATCGCCTATCGCCTACTCTACTGGGAACCTCACGACGGATAACTCTTCATCTCGGTATGGCCGCTGTCTGCCACCCACGAACAGAGCATCTCGGCACTGTCTCCTCACAATGGCATCCGCGCTTGTACGCTGCTGTAACCCTCAGCACGACCTGCGAAAGACACCTCGATAGAAATGCTGCCCTGTCCTTTTTCACGCTGTGGCTTGAACTCTAAATAGGACGGGAGCTTTAAACATGCTGGGCCACAGCTTTGATACAATTGACGACGATGTCAATCATGTTGGAACCTGCCGGGCGGTACTTAATTACGTGGTAACCACCCTCTGCACAATTGCATAAACCATCGCCCTTCATAGTACTCTCAGAAGCATTATACAGTTGTACCACAGCCAAAGGCAAGGAGTTCGCCCTCTCCCTTGAGGCACACATGGCAGATACCGGGCCAATCACTGCCAAACCTCCGCCGGCTCCCGATCTCAGATGGGGCTTTCTCATTCGCCAGATCCCCGTAGCCTTGTCGAGTCAGTCTGATACATCCACTGCATGTACTGGTCTCTCCCGCCCGCCGGACTTCGCTTGTGCATAGGCGACGACGACTGAGGCTGGCCGCCCGGGGACACACCGACCGCCAATTTGACCCCGGCGAGCACGATATTCATTCCGAATCGTGCCGAGCCTGCATACTTTAGCATCATTGCTCAGCGAAATATTGACAACTTTCCCAAAGACCCTGTTGCTCGTAGCCAAGCCGAAAGGTTTGCGCTCGACGGCGCCCCTCTCCACCACGTATTCCACAAGAAACCCGAAATTTCTAGAAGTTGGAGGCTGGGAATGGCGTCAAGTTTGAACGCGAAAAGGTGTGGCACGGCGTTTGCCGCCCGCGCATCATCCAAGCACTTCCAAGAAAGCATGTCGTCATCTCGTGCCCACCCCCCTGTGTATTCTGCATCGTTGCAATCCAGTTGCAAGCTGCAGGTTCGCCAACGAAACTTGTTGCCATGTCACCTACAGTTTTTTTGCGGGGGGTAAGGTGAGATACAGGCCGCCTTACCTTCAGTCATCCCTTCCATCGCAGCCTTTCCCCGCTCCGCCCCGCGGCAAAAAGTCATTGGACGGCCGAGAGCATTGGAACGGGCCAGCATCACCGTCTTTCGTGCATGCCAACGAACTATTGTGATTGCCGTTCGCTGACAGGGGGCTTCAGTATCCTGGGCTCCTCCTGCAAGCACTCACGGTACTCACCGCAACGCGTGCTCAATGAGTCTCCTCCGCCAACAGGCTCTCCAACGTTTGGATGACTTTAGAACAAATCTCCGAGGTTCGAAGAGGCTACTTCACACCAACAAAGGAGTGCTTTACATTGCAGAGGCGTTTGCGAACGCCGTTCATCTCACAGCTAGTGGACCTCTGGTTCTCCTTGGACCCCGGTTCGCGACGGCCCCGGACCAATAAGCGACTGCGTGTGAGCAGCTGATTACCGCGTGATGACTCAACCTCTGCCATCAGCTCGCCTCAGGCTGAGCGACAGACAATACGTAGGAAAACGTGGAGCGAACAATAGTAGGTAGTAAGGCGACGAGACCAGGCGAAACCGGAGTTCGTCCACTCACTGGCGATGGACCTTTGCCTCCGGCATCCTTCTGTCAAACCCTCGATCCTTGCTGGAGGCAGCATCCTTGGCCATTCGGACTCGCTTCAGCATTTGTTAATGAGAAGATCATAGACTTGTTTCCTGTGCTGAGACGACCTTTTGGTGATACTTGTCTCATCGATACGAAAGCATCCGAAGCCACAAATCACAACGGAAAGAAGCAAGAAGCCGCGGCCGCAACTTGCCGCGCGGCTGAGCACACGACTCAGCCAACGGTTCACCAAGGTCTTTCCGGGACTGTCCTGGACAGACGGGGGATATCGAGGGTTCAGGCTGCGCTACAAGGTTCGATATTCCAACTGTGATCGAAGAAATTTTTGAGGTCACGTTAGACGAGAAGAAAAAAATCCAAAAGCGATGGCGCGAGTGCGACACACAAAAGGAAAGGCCGAGACAAGTATCTCTCTCTGTATTGGGTAACGACTGGAAAGTATCGGCAGTTCCACACCAACCAAGGGCCTCGAGCGCTCCAAAAGGGTATCCTTCGAGAAGGCGACCTTTCTAGCGCGCGGTGCGAACCATGATCCATCCCCTCACCGTCACGGCGATTGGGTTGGGTTTCAGCAGCACCCCGAGAGTCTATCCGAGCAAAAGCACACGAATGCCAAATCATGACTAATAACTTCGCAGACGTCCTGGAGCAATGTCAGTCTCCCGTCGCTGGACGGATTGCGAAAACATTTGAGCATTTGTTCGCAATCGTCACACCTTGTATCTGAACCAAAGACGCCAGTCACGTTCACTGCGGTGGAGAGATTCGTCTGGCGATATTTCCGTCATTGGTAACTCCACAGAAGCATAAGCTGCCAAATCGACCGTCTATCATTCGTCCATGATTATGTTTTCGATATAGTCACCCACCGACTGCTGGGGAGCGATATTTCCCCATGAACAACACAGACATGAGCATCATAACATCCAGAAGAGCAGCAGAATCCGTTCTGTCTAATTGGTCTTCGTGTCAGGCTTGGTCTTCGCCGTGCCGTCGTCATCGAGGTATTAGGTTTGTATATTCGTTCATGTTTGTCGGCTGAGAAGTGCAATGGTCGCAACGTTTGTGTGGACTATTTGGTGGCGTGCGGCAAAGCCTCCCCCTCACTTTGCCTCCGTCGAGCACGGCGACCTTTTGTTGCGCTCGGGACGAGGCAAATTACCTTACTCGGCGATCTGTATGTAAGCCAAGAAAATTAAGGAAGGTGAGCGGGTTATCCGCCACTCCGGAAGCGTTTGGTGATGAGGAGAAATTTTTTTTTTTTTTTTTTTTTTTTTTTTTTTTTTGGCCGCGAACGAAGCGCAACCTGTCAAGGCAGCAAGTTCACGAGAGCCTAGCCGCCTTAGCTGTTGCGATATAATACCGAGGCCAGCTTGGCGCCGGCGGCGCAGGTAGTCGGCATGGTTTCACGGCTAGCCGGGAGCTGATAGATCTAGACAACTGGCTGCGGCGCCCGTGTGACCTTTCAGTCATCAGCTAAAGCCAACGCGTCTCAGGAAAAATCGGCGCTGCAGTGACGAGAAGCGAGGCTCGTGGCTGAGGTTTTTCGGAGGCCATTCCGGACAAGATCTCTCTCCCCGCTCACTGCTCAGTCGGGCGGCCCCTTGGAATGAGACATGCTTTTGCATGGCTCTGATGGGGCCAAATGGTCAGACGAATCGCCGCGGCGTTCCTCGATGGGTCCTCCAGCTATTCTTGGTGACATCCTTCACCCTTTCCCCCCCATCCTGGCGCAGGCAGCAGCATGGGTTGGATGTGCATCCCCACCGAATGACCCGCCTGCGAACCTCCTGTCCCCAAGCCCGTAAGGCGAACAAACATCACCAACCGAGGCAACAGGCGAGCGGCGTGTCTCTTTGATTGGATTGGTCCTGTCTGGGTTTTTCCGCAACAGTCAGAGCCAGCATGTTCACTTTTGCACGCAGAGAGTCCGATGGTAGCCTTGCATGGAGTCTTCGGCGTGAATCTCATCTCATCTTCAACATTTCTCGCTTACAGTCCCCCCCGGGCCGGCTGACGAGAATCCTACCCAGCCGGCGCCGTGGGTCCCGTCTAGCTACTACTTCATACAAGTCCAATCGCAAGGTGGTCGAAGTTCCTTGGCGGCATACATCGGCCAACAGATGGTCTTGGACATGGATGGCACTTATCATGATCAAGCTTCCAGGTCAAAGTCACGTCGTCGTTCACGAGTGCGACTCCAAGTAGACAGACAACGCGACGGCGACTCCGGAAGGCAGTCGGGGCTCGTGCGTGCGAATTACCTTACATACCTACACTGATGGGTCCCGACACGGCTCCATCGGCGTATCTCTGCGCAATGACTCCTCCAGAAACCGGCGATCCCTATCTACGCTCACAACCTAGGTATCGATAGTTGACGATGGCGATCAGTTCACCACTATCTTTCTAAATGACTTTGCAAGAATGTAAATCGTTTGTCCGCTTTCCGCTTTCCGCTTTCCGCCATCACGAGTACATGGACCCATACGACGGGCTTGCTGCTCCCGATTTTCGGTTTGCACGACTCAGTCATATAGGGGTTCAATCCGACCTACGGGTATTCTGAGAAGAATTCTGGGGTCTTGTGCAAATTAAGAACTGCAAGCCCACATTGCGCACGATTCTTTAAGATAATACTATGGTAAGTGACAAGACCGGAATACCTTTTTTTCTTTCCGCGGCACGCTGCGCCTGCCATATCAAACTGCCCCACGGCGTTGTGGCTGTGTCGGGCCGCGACCGGCTGAGCGCATCCATTGCGGCCACGTACGTATGCGGAGGGGCCGATCCGGACATTGAACATTTTGTTGCAAGTTGCCCTGCCGTGACCGATGTTGGTTGCGTTGCAGATGGTAGGCTGGATTGGCCTTGCGATTTTCTCTGTTGGGGGGGGGGGGGTTCTATTGGGAAATGCTGTAAGGCTTATTACACGCGGCATTGGGTTGAGTGATGGGACAACAGCTCTGCGATGACGCTTGAGTTGCACTCGACATTGGGATTGGGCTGCCTTTTGCGGCAGGCTGGAGAGTTTGGTACGTTCCGGCTTCAATTGTAAATTGGCAAGGCATCAGAGACAAGATGGGCCACTTCGTTACCGAGATCTGAGGCATCCTGGGACGATGCATTTCCCAAATCGGCAGAGGTAGGCGAAACAGCCCTTGACGGCAGTCTACATCTGCTGTTGCCCTCTGGGTTGCGTCGTCTCGGGAACCCGAAAGGTCTCAACGACGGTCCAGGATTTTCTCGAAGAACTAACAAAAGATTGAAATGGCCGGGGTTTTGACAGCTCATGTGGCGAAGGACGCCTGGTCTTCCCCCCCTCCATGTGATGATGTGTCGAGTCAATCATCAAGGTTTCCCCTGGCTAACAGGCAGGGAGGCAGCAAGGCTTCTTCGCCGTCGAGGCCGCGGCATCGACACGGGTATGTCTGGAAGAAATGTTGCCCTGCTGATGCCGCTATGGAAGGCTTTGTCGAGGTTGAGACCGCCGCTCGCCACGTCTTTGGGCCACGCTCGACGCGATGACCAAATTGCTGAGGGGGACTCGAAGAGCAGCGGCCGGCGACTCGGCGGCGAGAAAGAGACTGCTTGGTGGGGAAGTTTGTCAAACACTGGGTGAGTCGTTATGGGTTGCCGTGCTGAGTTTGCCCGTGGGTTTTTGAGACTTTGTAGTGTTGACGAGCTTATGGCGGGCGGAAGTTGTGCGAAAGCCAGAAGGTGTATTAGTTGCTCATCCCCCTCGACGGATCAGGCCACGCGTGCATGTCTTAAGCAGTTCGTATTTCATGTCATTGATATCTTTTTTATGAATTGAAGGCTTGTTTTCGTTTATTTTGATGCTGTAGAGGAAGAGCATCGACTGTGGTTAAAGATGACATTAGCGATTTCAGACTGCGACTGAGTCTTGAAACTGCGGGTTAGTTGTCTTGAGGTTCATGGAAAGACGGCGAATGTAGTCGTTCGAACCTTCCCCAACGCGGCGGAACGCTTGCTCGCTGCGATATGAATAACCGCGTCGTCTTCTCGAAAATTGCATCCTGCAACCGGAACGGCACAACGAGTGAACACTCCTGATCTCTCGAACCGCTGCTATCTCCAAACATTTGCTTCCATCAAGGCGAAGACTCATATCGTCTCGTGTGGGCAGATGTATGTCTATGGGTTGTTCCCCCCAAGTATTCATTCCTTCGAGGACACTCTCATACAGGAGGAGATTGAAAAAAAGGTGGGGCTGGATTCCATGCAACGAGCGAGAGAGAGAGAGAGAGAGAGAGCATCCTCAACGTGCGCGAGGACGAGCTTTTTGGCGTTGACGGTTTCTCACGTGAGTTACGTCGTCGACTTCTCGACTCATTGTCGGGTTGTAACTGTGTTTTGGTGGGGCTGTTCGAATACAAAATGGGGCTTTGGATGCCTTTCGTCAAGAGCCTGAACATGAATTTGAACGTGACTATTTACCTGTTTGGGAAGAATATGGGCTGTGTGGGAAACCGACTTGTTTGCTTCACGCCCTCTGGCGCAATTGTTGGTGACTGAACGAAGACCCGGTTGGCATCTGAGCCCCCTTCCCTAAGCTTCAGCCTCTCTTTTCATATATACATAACATGCGGATGCACTCCTCATACACCATGCGGCGGAAGGGGGCGGGCGGGGGGGAGGACCACGAGGTAAAGGGGCCTAACTAAGGTATTACGTTGGGTTGGGCGGAGATCACCGGTATCCCCAAGCTGAGCTCAGCGTCGTCTGGCCTTGACAACTTCCTGAAACGGACCTTTGAGGAGTAGTTATTGGTTACTGGTTATTCGTAAGACAGTTTAGAGGTTGTTCGTCTATGCCCCTTGAAGGTTTCATGCTCTCCTGTGTTACGATGTGAGGAGATACTATAGCGGATTCATTTCTCTTCAGCAGCGCAATGCGTCGAGCTGGAACTCGTTGTTTGTGTCTTTGGACAGATATTTAGTCCAACTCTGCATCGTATACCCCACGTCAAATGAGAACGGATGACTAGGGGAAAAGATCTTACCACACACACACACACTTAAGCTCCAGCCCGTCTTCTGGACATTCCCGCGAGAACACGTCGAAGCGACCAGCGCTGGGCGATGAAACGGAACGGACTTGGATAACACAACGATGATCGGAATCCTCAAACTGGTCTCATACCGCAAAGTCTCGGAACGGCGATTTTATCCCAAGAAATTGGGGTCTTGCGGCATGGGAGTCCTTCGTTAAACATGCTCAGTGGCGATCATCGCCCAATGATCACAATGAACCCCGGATGAATACGCCATCCAGGACTTTGTAATATCGTGGGACTCCCAGCGTCTAACGAGAAGCTGGGGAGATAAGCCAGAGGTCAGTGGATTTTTGGCTCGGCAACTGTGGGTAACTTGGTCTCGATAACAAGTCTTCATATATCGTTACGACCTTTAAAAACAACATATCAATGCAATAACTTTGCGGTGATATACTTAATGGGAAATGGTCATACTATTTCTATAGACGCATCCAAAAGGCGATCCACATGCGATTCATGCTAGCTATTCTCCTTGTTGAACGTGTGTGTTCAACCCACCTCCCCAATGACGTCCAGATGACCGACTTGGCGTCAAGAAACTACAGCTGCGCTTTCTCCGAGGTATTCCTGAAGACGCTTCCAGAAAGGCGGCTGAGGGACGACGTGGCGTATGACCGGCTCATTGAGGTCAGAGTTATCATCTCTGCGGCCGTCTGAGGAATCTCCTTTCAAGATATGGCACATCATGCAAAAGTTACTCATCTGGGTCCCCACGAATGCATTGTTTACGACTACATTATATCTGCCCTGCATCAGCTTCGAGAACTTCATATGGTGTTGCGATGGCTTTGCAAGTGAACATTGCATGGCACTACTCGCTAATGTAGATGAGTAAAATGCATATTGAACCCCGGGCGCTGCTGATGCTTCTTCCTCCGAGAACTATTCAAGTTTTGAAAAGGTCTGGTTTGAGTTATACGGACATATCGGTGGATAAAAGCCAAACCTGAAGAATGTGGCAGGAGTATTGTTACGCAAACTACTCTGAATCGCAAGCTAGTGCCGTGTTCTTGCCTGAAGGAGGTTCTGCAACTTGAAAAGTGGTCGGGTTACGGAGAATTTGACACATTCGCATAACGTTCGGCCGACTAGGATGTGATCGAGAGAACGCCTCCTGCTGAAGTCGTCTCTCCAAGAACCACCGGATTACTGGTGCCAAAGGCATCAGAGATGCCTGCTCTGCTGCCTGCATTCCCGCAAGATGATATCGCTCGGCGATAGAGTGGTGTTGTCAAATGGCTCTGCTGAAAGCTCGGATACATTGGACGGCAAACGCAGGTTCAGGTCAGATACAAAAAGTGTAAGGTCTGCTAGATTCTGCGTTTCGATACCAGAAAGCTCCTTTTTTCCTCGGAATCCCCATCCTTGCATAATGTACACCCGCGTCTTGTCGTGGTACAGGCGCGAGGCACAATCTTCGGCAACCTGACCTCCTCTCGGTTATAACATTCACCACAAAATACCCTAAAGAACCATGGTCCACGCCTTCGTCGTTGACCGCATCAGATTTCTTGGTATGTTCTGGATACCTCAAGCAAACGCCCCTGAAATTTTCAGATAGCTTCTACGCCTTGTACACGCTTTCCACGTACTTCTTCGGTACAGCGTGCCACCAGCCGACCAAGTGGCCTCAGAGGATTCCCCTCAGGAAACCTGTCGGAAGACACCTCTCTAGCCATCTCAATATGAGCTGCAACTAATGTCTTGAATGGAATATTTGTGCCTCTCTGGGCGAAGAAAGCTGTAGTTTCATCGTGGATATCGCGGAGATCGCTGATGAAACGCACGTCGAATTCCCGGGTCACCGCGTCGGCGATTCACCGTCGCATTGTCCTGCTTCGTGCTCTTTGTGCAGATATTCCAGACGCTCCAGGACAGAAGCTGAGCTGCGGAGACTTGTCTGAGATGCTGCCGAAGTCCCTCGAGCAAGCCTTCGTGGCATCCCCATAAGAGGGTTGGCCTCGGAGCAACGTATTGGTTGATAGGCTATGGCGTTTTGATGGGCTTGAAATCTTGGCGATGGAGAAATGGCGACGTAACGCAAATCACGTCGTGGATGGGGGATCCAGCAGGCTCGCCGAAGCCGTTTCGCTGCGCTTTTTGCAGGCGATCGACCTCTGAGACTCGGCGTGCCCGATTGTGGTGATACGCCAAGGTCCATGAGAGCATCGGCGAGCAGGTTCGACGTGTCTGCTGCGTCGGCTCCCGCTCACAAAGATGTCGGCTGGGTTCAGAGTGCTTCTGGGGGAGGATGCCGCACGCTAATCTGTCTGCGAAAGGTCCAGATAGCATGCCAAGGTTGTGATCCGAACGAGCTTTCCGAGGCATCAAGAGGCGTATGATTGTAGTCAAAGACAAATTCCAAGACCTTTGATCATCGTGCTGAGGAGACCGGTGGCCGGCGCCCTCTGCTCTCCACCCCCCCCCCCCCCCCCCCCTCTCTTCCAACATTGAAATCTTGCCACGTCATTCCCAGGCGTAGATCAAGAGCAACCGTCGTTCCGAGGCGGGAACAAGCCACCGGACAGATCGCTTCAGTGGGCATCAAATCCCAGGAACGTTTCCGCAGCCAAACGCAGATAGTGGTCCCGTTGACAATCGGGTTTCTCGACACTGAGACTTTTGTGACTCGAACATAAAGGAAGCTGGTAGAGCTGATTGATCTAGAAACATCACCCAGGAAACGGTATCTTCTGTCTCATGTCGACGGCTGTTCGCGATGGACTTTTCCAGTTCTTCTGTCGTGTTAAAAACTCCTTATCGACATGGCTTTCGGCTAAATATTGTCCACCCAGACTATAGAAACTTTTGGAGCACAATATCTCGCGTCGCAAATTGGGTCTCGAATCGAAATTCGTCCCAGATCCATCTTCGTTGAGTCTCCTATGCCTAAAGACCGATGACTGTGCGTGAGCAGCGACGATAACCATCTGCAGTGCTGAATATTTGCTGCAGTAACTGAACTGCAGCAATCGCCAGTGCCACCAAGCCGCAACAAGTGTGCCACGAGGGCGACCCCGGCTTCGCTGTCAGCCCTTACACCCGGGTGATCAACCTGGGACGTCTCTTTCTTTCTGGAGTTTGTCAGCTGGCGAGTTCCGAAAATCCTCAGCCACGGGATGCTTACATCGTCAGTCCGGAATCGAGCACTTGACCACCAGGCCTTGAAGAATCGCACTGACTTCAAGCTGTGATGAGCTTGGATAAGATGGGGCTTACAGCGAGGGACGTTTGACCCTTTTGTAGAACCGCACGGCAGAGGTATGGCTGCACTGGCCAGTCATGGGCTCCCCGTCACTGGCCAGCCTGGTTTAGATGCGCAAGGCAAAAGACTTTGGCATGATTGGTCATCAGGCGCTTACTATCGCGAGTTTGTGCGAAATTGAAGAAGAGGGGCGCTCAAAGCGTGACGTACGTGACGAACATTTGTTGTACAGCAGCTAAACAATGACGTGAACTGGACGACGTCCAATTGTATTGATCTCGAGTGAAGTGAGTTATTGCACACTAGGTGGCGCGCAGTTCCTTGGCATAAGCTGTGTGATTGACTGTATTTTTCATGGTAAACGTACTTCGGCCTGATCCAAAGTAGTTGTCTTCATGTCCCTGAGTGCTTTGGCAGGGCAGGATTCGCAGGGAAGACACAAGACGACTACTGCCACATTGTGATAGTTAGATTACGATAGCAAAGCATTGTATCTCTGTGAAGTGATTGTTGGGAACGAGTCTTCTGGGTTAGAATGAAGGTGAATGGGATTTCTTGCTGTAAGGTCCATGAGGCTTGTGTTGAGCTTCTTCTTTCCTGTTTTAACTGGAAGCAGCCCAACTTTTTGGAATGACCTCGGTAATAGTAGCATAAAATAGAGGATCCCCTGCTTCGAAACTAGGATGGACGGGTTCGCTGATATTATCCCCAACTGTTCGCGGTCGAACAGTTAACATCACAAAGCACGAGACCATCGGATATTTTGAGCATCGTGATCCAGTCTTGATTCCCGTGATAACTACTCCGTACAAATCGCAAGCCCACAACGGCCCATAGACTTTTCTCATCTGCACGGAGCAAGCCGCCTCATCTCTTTTCACGGCCGCTCGCTCTTATTGTGCGTCACCAGCGACTAAAATTTTGCAACTTCCCGAAACCAGAACTCTTGAAGAAAACACACAGGATACCCTGCCGAACCGCCGTATGGCCCGCTTAAGAAGCCATGTAGGTGCTGGCGTCAATACCCTCCTTGGGGAACTCACTGCAAGACATGTTAGTTTAAGACATATGACTTAAGACGTGTGATGACTTACGGAAGAGCAACCTCGAAGCGCTTCTCAATGGCCTTGAGGACCTCCTGGTCTCCATCGGTGCTCACGAAGGAGATGGCCAGACCCTTGGTGCCGAAACGACCGGCACGACCAACTCTGTGCAGGTAGGAATCGGCGTCCGCGGGCAAATCGTAGTTGATGGCCAGGTTAATACGCTCAATGTCGATACCTCTGCCGAAGACATCGGTGGCGACGCAGATACGCTTGTTAAACTCCTTGAACTCCTTGTAGCGGCGGATACGCTCCTCCTGGCTGACACCGGAGTGCACAGCGATGGAGGGGAAGTTGCATTCTCTCAGCAACTTGTCCAGCTCTGTCGCGCGCAGGGTGCTCTTGACAAAAATAATAACCTGGTTGAACTGGAGATCGTCCAGGAGCTCATTCAACTTGCGGTTCTTCTCGCGCTCCTCGAGCTTGATGTAGTACTGCTGGAGACCGTGTAGGGTGAGCTTGGTATCCTCGTCGACGTAGTGCTCGGTGGGGTTCTGCATGAACTTTCTGCAGATGGGCTTGATTTCATCAGACAGGGTGGCGGAGAACATCATAACCTGCTTCTGAGTGGGCGTGGCACGGAAGATCTCCTGGACGTCGCGGCGCATGTCTGATTCGTGTTATTGTTAAATTCGTCGGGAGGAGTGAGTTGCGACTCACCAATCTGATCGAGCATCTTGTCGCACTCATCAAGAACGAAGATGCGAACGCTACCGAGGCGGAGGACCTTGTCACGGACCAACGCGTTAAGTCGGCCAGGGGTGCCCACGATGACGTGAGGGCAGGTCTCCTTGTTCTTAATAGTCTCAACATCCTTCTGAATGGGAGTACCGCCGTAAAAGACACCGGTCTTGATGTCGGGCATGTACTTGCTGAAGCGGTTGTACTCGTTGCGGATCTGGAAAGCGAGCTCACGAGTATGGCACATAACCAACACGGAGACCTCGCCCTGGACCGGTTCGACTTGTTGCAGGGTGGTGAGGACGAAGACGGCCGTCTTTCCCAGACCGGACTTGGCCTGGCAGATGATGTCTCCACCAAGGAGAGCCTGAGGGATACAGGTTTGCTGGACTGTTGGATCGGGGCGATGTTAGATATTTGTTCTAAGAGCAGAAGCGACGTAGAAGGCGTGCAAAAGTGCCCGTCCATCTGCGCAAAGAAGCCATGTGTAGTCGAATATTCCCACATCCTCCAGGACAAAAAGAGACCAATCGATCAAAAGTGACGATGGCCGGGCAGGACACAGTTGCGGCGCTGGCTGTGCCAATGCGGCCAT
Source organism: Colletotrichum agaves (assembly GCA_036785465.1). Classification (NCBI taxonomy): domain Eukaryota; kingdom Fungi; phylum Ascomycota; class Sordariomycetes; order Glomerellales; family Glomerellaceae; genus Colletotrichum; species Colletotrichum agaves. The sequence continues at coordinate 10,335 of JAXISO010000364.1, read as the reverse complement.
TGCGACTCGCAACTGTGGCACAAATAGTCAGGCACTCGAGAGATAGAACTCAGGTAGCGCCGTAGCGACTGAAGAGTACTCGAAAACACCTAGTGTTCGCGCGGCAAGAGGGGTGCTGTCACGCATTCCCCTCAAGAAACCGCAGTGTAATCCACCTTTCACCGGTGGATTGTCGAGCATCGCCCATACAAGAATGGATATCCAGTTGACTCCCGCTTTTCTTTTTTTCCCCGGTACTTCCTCGATGGCGATTTGATGGCTTTGGGGCTTGCGAGATGGACGGACGCTTGCTGACAGGGGAGGGGATGATGATGGGTTAGGGTATATAAACTCAGGACTGACCCTCCGAAGGATGCTCGAAACCGCAATCGCCAATAGCGCGCAGAAGCTCGGGCTTCAAGAGGAAGTCGCGGAAACCAGTCGAGTGAATGCCGACATAACTGCCCTTCTTGTCGACGTTGTTACCGCCGGCGGCGGCGTCGACCTTCTTTCCGTTGGAAGCGGCCGCGGTCTCATTGGTCTGGAGCTCCTCGTCGGAGTAGTCGATGAGATCCTCCTCAGCAGACATGTTGTCAATTACTGGTGGTGACGTGGCTAGAGATGATCGAGAGAATTGGCCGGTAAGGCTGTGTCGAAACAAAGGACCCGAGGCTGGCGATGCAAGCTACTAGGCTGTTGACGAGAAGACGATGGCGAACGGCGCGGTAGCTGCTCGCGTGTTGGAAAAGAAGGCAATGGAAGGTACAGGCTGGAACGTGGATGAAAACGCAGCTGCCGAGTACGAATTGCGCGGCACACCCGGGAATTAAAATGCAGTTGGCAATTGGGGGGGGGTTGCAAGGTTGGAAGGCAGGATGGAGAGCGCCTTACGGTTGAAGTAGAAGATCTGGGAGACGTGGAAGCGAAAGGCGAGGCGGGCGCCGAAGGTCAAAAGCTTTCGCCCATCAGAGCCTGAGTTCGGCGACGTCATGTGACCGGGACCCGCTTAATTGAGACAGTGCCGGTGCGCGCCCTACACGGTTTTTACCACGTAACTTTAACTTTTTTTGCTTTGCATGTTGAACCTGGCCCAACCAACGACCCCCCTACAGTCATTTTTTCTTGGATGTTGAAGGACCTGGCTATGATCGGAACCTTCCCTTCAATTCCCTGAGGCCTCTGAAGAAACGTTTGGAAAACTGCAGGGCGACGAACATGGCAAAGGCAAAAAGCGAAAGTCTGCCAAACCGGCATGTGTATGCTAGGGTCTCGTACCTGTACCAAGCCGCCTGTTATTTGGGGACGATGCAGCCAACAACAACCTCCAATTCAAAATCAACCTCCCAGGAGCCCCACGATGCTGCTCAACCTGGCAGGGACAGACATGCAACCAGCGAAACGGTCGCCCGTCGATTGGTCTCCGACATCCGAGCCGTCTCTCTCAAGGCTCAAATTCGACCCAGCTCTGCACTCAAGCAGATGATGTGCAAGTACTGCGATACTCTACTCCTGGAGGGAAAGACTTGCTCTACAACGGTGGAGAACCCAAGTAAAGGCGGCAAAAAGCCTTGGGCGGACGTCATGGTCACCAAATGCAATATCTGTGGCAACGTCAAGCGTTTCCCGATCAATGCCACTCGTCAGAAGAGACGTCCATTCAGAGAGCCCAAGCATGTGAGAGCATCGGGGCCGACAGTCGCGGTCTCTGAACAGCCAGCCGGTGGGTGACTGAGGTAGCCAGTCAAGGTCATGGACATTCACCTCATGGCCAAGTTACTGGCTCAGAGCAACAGCCACGCAGTTGAGCTTAGGGTTCACAACAAAGGTCTCACGAGTGGTGCGCCTGGGTGGAAACATATCTCCTTGACGGCCAGACTCGGCTCTGATGGTTGAGGTACGTCTCTTCGCAGAGCAGAGGAATCATTATTCGCTCCAACTCCCCATCAGAAAATCGCAGATGGATAGGGAAGATTGGTTCAGCTCGCTTCCTAACTCGACAGGTGATATGGGATCACCGAGGGCTACCAGGCAACCAATACTACTCTTCGAAAGAGAAGGGGCAATTTGCGATTATGTGCTAGCCGCGAGCCTTCCTCTCTACGCCCACCCATAGAAAGTCCTCAATATAAAACCTGTCACGAGGCAAAGATCCACGAGCAGTCCGTCAGGTAGTGTTCTTGGAAACTATCGCAACACAAGGCTAGTTGCATCTAATCAACATCCAATAATATCAAACGACAATGATCAAGCATTTTTCGCATCCGTTTCGCCCAGTGTTGCCGCACAAGTATTATTTCGCTCAGTGTTTCGCCCACTCGCTATTTCCTCGCACGCTTAGCATACGGCTCGATGAATGCCATCCTCCATCGACCTCACTTCCTTTCCGAGTTCCTTCGCGGCACCACCCTTCTGCTTGTGCTTCTTCTCCTTCTCCACATCGCTCTTGACACGCACCTTATTACGGCCGTGGTGCTTCTTCAAGACCTGTAGATCGATCTGGTCATTCTCCATCAGCGTCTCCGTCACAGCAGCAATATCCGTCAACAGCCTTTCGAGCAGATCGAACGTCATGCTCTCGCGTACCACCACGCGGAGAATCTCGATCTTCTCCTCGTTGGGGGGCAGAGGGTAGTTTGGAATGATCCATTGGCGCGCGCGGAGCATGAGAGAGATGGTCTCTTGCTTGATGTGTGGGTACATCTCCTTGAAGCCATCCGTCAACCGGAAAGACACTACGGGAAGACCGGCTACATAATCAGCCGACGTCTCCTCGGGAGCCATGTCACCGTCCCCAACAGCATTGGCGGCTTGGTTGACCGCGGACTTCACGGCGCCTTTGACGGCCTTATTGGGTGCCGGGCGGTGGATGTCGGATACGACAGTGTACCATTCGGTAGCCTCGAGACTCTGGGCAAGCAAACGCGCGTTTGACATGCAGTTCTCCATAATGGTGCGGTATCCATCGAATCCAAGATGGATAAGGTTGTAGTACTGTGCGATGACCTGAGCGCCAGGGCGCGAGAAGTTGAGGGTGAACGACTTCTCGTTGCCGCCGAGGTAGTGCAGCTCAAAAATGAGGTCTTCCGGCAGGTAAGACTCGTCACGCCAAATGATCCAACCCAGACCGGCGTACACAAGACCGTACTTGTGCCCGGAAACGTTGATAGACTTGACGCGGGGAAGCTCGAAGTTCCACTTCTTGCCCTCACCGACGCCGACGTGCGTGAACGGGGCAATAAAGCCGCCAGAGGCAGCATCGACGTGGATAGGGATATCAATGCCGGTCTCCTCCTGATATTTGTCAAGGATGTTGGAGATTTCTTCAACGGGCTCGTAGTGGCCGGTATAGGTACTTCCGAGAATGACGAAAATGCCGATGGTGTTCTCGTCGAGGTTCTCCCTGACCAGATCGGGGTCGAGGCGGTAGTGGCTCTTCTTGCTGACGGGAAGAATGCGAGCTTCGACGTCGAAGTAGCGGGCGAACTTTTCGAGAGCGACCTGCGCGTTGGATCCCATGATGATGTTGGGCTTGTAGGTATCCTTGCCCTGCTCCTTGCGACGCTGTTGCCATCTCCTCTTCATAGCGAGACCGCCGAGATGGATGGCCTCTGAGGAGCCAGTGGTGGCGGAGCCAATGGCCTTTTCGCCAGGTTGGACACCCCACAAGTGAGAAATGATGGAAATGCAGCGCTGATGCATTTCCATCATTGCGGGATACTCGTCCGCGTCGGAGAGATTCTTTGAGAGGTTCTCTTGCATAAGCTGTATTGCATTCGGTTCCATGAAAGTGCCGACAAAACTTGACAATGTCAGTAAAACGACCTTTGGTGACGGGCGATAGTGGCTGACCTAGCCAGGTTGAGGTTTGGCTTTCCATCGAGATCCAGCTCATCTCTAATCATCTGGTAGACGGTATCTCCCGGAGCTCCTTCTTCTGGCATCTTATACTTGGGAATATTCATCTGGGAGGTGTAGCGGGAATCGAAGGGCTGGATGTGACTGGAAGTAGCATGGCTGCGAAGGTTGATCTGTCCAGGAGGCGTGATGTGAGTTGCTTGGAGTCGTTGGACGATCTCCTCGGGGTTGACCTGTTTTTTAGTCGTGAGCTAGAGATGTTCTGAAGAATTGAGATGAGTGACCAACGTGGGTGGAAAGAGGCATTGCGAAGGCTGTATCGTAGTGTTAAGCTAGCTATGGATGGGTCTCAATAATTGAATTTGGAAATCTTGCTGAGTATTCAAGATAAGATAGATCAATGTCTGAAAAGGGTCTGCCAAGGTTGGGAGATCATCGCCTTGAGGCTTAAATACCGTTTAGGAGCTTCATCTTCACAACAGCTAAAACAGGTGGATACTCGGGACGATGATGAGGAATGAATGACGACATTGGGGTACGGACCAAGAAGAGCGCAGAGCTTCCTTCCCCCGTGGCCCAAAAGTCGTCGCAAATTTACCAATGCATTAACAGTAACCAAAGGCAGTCTTCTCAGCACCAAAGAACTACGTAGTAGCTCGACTCATCGTTCACGGGCGAGGTGGGCGACACCTGCTCCTAGGTAGCTTTGCTTGCTGTGTGGAGCTTTAGCTGTGCCGATTTGCCGTTGGGGTTTCCCAAGCGCGCTGACGTCTGAGCAGCTGTTGATTGCGTGTTGCGTCGGATATCGGCTTGAGTTTGGCTGTGATCCCTAGTCTCCTAGACGGCTTCCTGATGCTATGACACTGTCCGAAGGGGAAAGCTGGAAACATGGAACGAGACGGCAGGATGTTGGTAGCCAATGCTCGGATGGTTTAGGTTGGCTAATTACAACCAATTTTTGAAGTGACGGCATTGAAAAGCTAAGGTTGGGTGCCGGCCTACACGCCAGAATCTCCGGGGGATCTTGCCGCATTCCCCTTCGCTGACAGGTGGGTCCGGTCCCGTCTTGGCGCTGTGTTGAGCAACAGTATGGCCAGCGATCATGGTGCGAAGTACGAAACTGATTGATTGATGTGTAACTAACTAATATACCGAAAAATAACACATACACTAAGAAAAAGGAGGTTATATAGAGCTAATATAAATATCCTATATTTGGGTATAAATACATACCTCTGAATATCTAACTTATATATTTTACTTATAATAATATAGGCCTAATATACTCCCTTAGACCTTAAAATAAGGTTATTATAAGGTCTATATTATAATAATTATATTTATATTTATTATTCCTACTATAAACTTATTCTAAGGCTAATTACTATATTTATAATATATATATTTTATTATTATTTAAGTTTATTATAGAAATTCCCCCTTAAATTAGGTTTAGAGTATTTAATTAAATAATATAGCCCACTATTTAATTAGGTATACTTAATTAAAAGAACTAATAACTTAACCTAAAGTCTTAGATTTAATTTAGGGTTATAGATTTCTATTAATTACTATTTCTTAATACTATTAAAATATAAATTCTAATTACTTTAATTATAAAATTAAGGATTATATATTTATAAATTATTAATAAAGTTTTCTACTTATTAAGACTTTAGTCCCCTAATTTTTAAGACCTCTTATTAAAGTAATACTTATTTAAGTTAAGTATAAATTCTAAAAGGGGTCCTAGTTTCTCTTTTATTATTTTAATATATATTATATAATAATTTATATTATTAAAATATAAAACTTTATAATAAAGAGCTTTATTATAAAGTAAAAATATTAAACTTATAAATTTAAATTATATAAAGAAGAATTAAGTAAATATAAGGAAATTTTATAATTAGAAGGAATTTTATAATTAAGTTTTATATTATTTTATAGCCTAGAATTAGGCAATTTAAATAATATATTTTCTAACTATAAAAAGTATTTCTTAAGTACTATTTTTATTAATTATAGCCCTAATATTTACTATACTTAATTAAACTATAAATTAACTCTAGCTTTAGACTAAAAGGGCCTTTATAAACTTATTAGTTACTATTTTATTTATTTTAACCTATTTAAACTTAATTTTATTTTTTTTAATTTTTTATTATATTTATAAGTTATTAATATTAATATAATATAATTTACTAATTACTTAAGATTATTTAGTAATTAATAATTAGAGGGTTTAAGTATTATTATAATATATATAAAAGTCTTTATTAAGCTTAAATTAAAACTTATTTATAAATTAAATAATAGTAAAGTACTCTTTTATAATACTAAAGAGGGCTATTAATTCTACCTTAGTATTAAAAGTAATAACTTAGTATTATTTTAATAATTTCTATAAAATTAGTCCTTTAAATAATATTATTATATAGTTTTAAGTACTCTTATAAATAATACTATTATTAGTAAAGGAGGTATTTAAAGTATAAAAGAGAAGTTCCTTATTTTTAATATTAAATTTAATTACTAAGTACCTTATTTACTATAAATATATAAGGTATTAATTAATTACTTTATAATACTTAGTAGATAAATTTATAGAGAATTTTATTAATTTTAATAATATTCTTATAATATTTAGTTAAGTAATTATAATTATATAATTAATAAATCTAGATTTATATTAATATAGGTAAATTTTATTATTAGAGGCTTACCTAGAATTAGGGACTAATTTATTAAATACTATAGGGATTATTATTATTTATAATAAGGTTATATTACTAATATTAAACTTATTATATATTTTCTTAATATACTTATTAAAATAGAGCTATAACTTATATTATTAATAATTTTAAATAATTTAAATACCTAGGAATATATTTAATTTACCTATCTCTATTATCTTATAGGTTAACTTAAGTCTATTAATAATAACTCTTACCTTAGTATAATCTCCCTTTTAAAAGAGAATTATAATATTATTTATAAATATAAAAACTAGTATACTATTTATAATAAAAATATAATTATCTTTATTTAATAACTTAGTATTTAGGAGTTATAAAGTTATTTTAAAACTTTATTACTATAAGAGAAGTAATTATTAGAGGCTATATAGAACTTTTTAAAGTATAAAGTATTTACTTAGTCTATTAAATCTAAGAGAATAATAAATATAAATAACCTTATTTAATATTATATTTATAAAGGTATTTATAATATTAAGTTAAATTAATTTAAAGTTAAACCTTATTATAATTACTATAATACTTCTAAATAAGTATAAGGTAAGTATTAATATATAAGTATTAAGTCTATTTTCTAGTTAAAGGTCTCCCCTTATATAAATTCTTACTTTAAACTTCCTTAAATAATTATACTTATTAAATTTATATATAAATACCTATTTAAGAGGAAGAATTCAATATTCCTTTTTAATATCCTTAAGTTTAATAAATTTAAATATTCCCTTATTCTAAATAATTTAATATTCTATATTTATTATAGTTAGCTACTTATTCTAATATTAATATTTCCTTATTATTATATAATTTATAGGGACTAACTAGAGGTCTTAATAATAAATCTTACCTAAGCCTTTTACTAAGGTATTTTTCTAATTCTTATTCTTAATTATATTTATTAGTAGTAGGAAATTAAATTAGTTTAGGGAAGCCTCTCTTACTTATCTTTTTACTAATAATTTTATAATAGTACTTAGTTAATAATTAACTTATTTAACTAGAATTCTCTAATTAAATAAGGTATTATTATAAGAATTTCTAAGTCTTCCTCTCCTTATTACTATTAAATAGGAAATTAAGTTATCCACTTATTTTAGAACTATCATAAGTTTTCCACTAATATCATTAGAAGGAATAGTAGGATCCACAGGATCCCAGGGGATATAAGGAGGCTATTATCCCTAGTTTTAATTTATCAATTCAAGTAAGTTATTATCTATTATATTATATATATTATTATTTATCTTAATAGTCTTTCTATTATTCTTCTTATAGTCTCTATTATTTTATTACTAATTTACTCTAGTAGAAAGACTATAATATTTAGTAGCACAACTATTTATTTTCTTTTTTTATTTTCTAATTAATAAGTTCTCTTATTTAATTTAGACCTAAGAGAGATTACCCCTAATATCTAAGAAGTCTAGTAGTATAATAGAGAATTTATTCTTAGTATTTAAATTAGTAATATAGAATATAGTATATAGCTTTATTTTATATTAATAAAAATACCTAGATTCTAAGGATTTTTAATAGATAATAAGTAAATTTAAGATTAATATTATTATAATTACTTATATTAATATTAATACTAAAATTAATAAATTTAATATTAATTATAATAATATAATATAATTTATAATATAAGTAAGAGAATATAATAAATTCCCTATAGAGTCTTACCTCTATAATAAAATCCTTAATACTATAGCTAAGGAATTTATTCACCTTAGAGAATACCTTAAAATATAGATTTTTCTAAGTATACTTAATAATAAGGAGAGAATTTATATTACTTAAGGTAAATCCATAGAACCATAGCTAAATACTCTACTAAATTAATAAAATTCCTTAACTCTAAATTAACCTCCTAGAGTACTAATAAAACTAATTATTATTACTCCTATTAATTAAACTTATAAGGAACTTATAAGACCCCTAATAAAAATAAACTAGGCTTTAGAAATAATAAATAAAAAATTTATACTAGCCCTATTATAAATTCTAAATAATTATAATAATTTTAATTATTTATACTTACTTATAATAAATATAAATAAATTAAAGTAATAAATAGTACTACTAATTAGGGCTCCCACCTTTTTACCCCTAGGAAGCCCCTATAAAAAATTCTAGAACTAGCCCCTAATTACCCTACTAATAGGAATTTCTACTACTAATTTATTAAACTTCATAAAAATAATAAAATAATCTCTAAAATAATTACTTAAGACTTATTTATTCTAATTAACTAGTATTATTACTTTAGAATTAGGCCCTCTATATATATAATATTTATTTTATAATAATAGAACTTAATAATAGTATAGAGTTTTCTAGCCTAACCTAAATAATAAATATAATAAGGAGATTATTTTCTATAATTAAAATATACTCTATTATAGGGAAGTTAACTTTTAATTCTTTAGCTTTAATATTAAAATTATTATTCCTAATATTATTAAAAATATTATTTTCTATTAATTAAGTCTCCTAAGGGGTTAAGCCCTAAATTAATAAGAATATTACCTTAAACCCAAGGAATAATACTAATACATAGAGGGAGATTTTATTACTTTATAAATAGTAATCCAATAATATTTTAAACTAACCTAAACTAAAATACTTAAATAACTTAAGGTTAATAAATTCACTATAAATAATATTACTAGTACTATTAATATCTATAAATTTACTTAGAATTATTTTAAGTATAAATAAGTATAAATAGGAACTTAAATACTTATATAATAGCTTCTTATAATCTTCTATAATATAGTAAACCTAGCCCTCTAATAGTTCCTCTATAAACTAAAACCTAAGAATATTATTAAGGAATTCCTTAGGATAATAAAGGAAAAATATATTATAATAAAATAATAATTCTAAGCCCTATTATTAGGGGTATATTTCTTTAAATTTATTAAAGAAGCTATATAAGGTAATAATTTTAATAATTAATATAATTATAGTAACTTTTAATAGGGTTATAATTAGAATTAGTAATTACCTTAGTAATATTAATATCCTTATTAATAAAATAACTAGGATTAATAAGGTAATAAATATATTAATTAGAAGGACTAGAAGTTATTTAATAACTTATAAACTTATATAAATAAAAAAAGAGTTACTAAATATAATTAACTAGGGTAAATAAGTAATAATACTAAATTCATTTAGGAGGAAAATAATAATAAAGATAAAATAAATTACCTTATTAATAATAAATATATTCTTAAAGATATTATTAAAGTCCCACTAGAGTTAACTAAATTAGTAGAAATAATATAAGTAGAATAGATTAATAAGTAAATACTAGGCTTAGTAAATATTAACTAGACTATTAATAATAATAATAATAATTTTATTAGTTTTATTAGTAAAATACTTATTTCTATACTAAAGTTTAATAAAGGCTAAGTTATTAATATAATCCTAAAGTCTTATAAATAGATAAAAATACCTAAGAGATCTTATCTATATATTTAAATTAAGGTAAATAAGAAAAGCCCTATAAAGGAGATCTATATTAATACTAGAGTAAGTATAATTCTTATTAAGAAGTCTTAAATTATAAGATTTATAATTAATTTAATATTCTATACTATAGAACTAAGAAAAATAATAGCTATTAAGTTAATATTTTAAATTATTAAGGAGGTTATATTTAACTTCTATATTCCTAGTAAAATTAATAATATCCAAGTTAATATATATATAATTATTATTATAAGAGTAA
>JAXISO010000363.1:0-34274 GCA_036785465.1 Colletotrichum agaves | reverse complement strand
CTACTAAGTACTACTAAGCTTATCCTAACCTTATTCCTAATTATTATAAGAATTATAATACTCTTATTAAAAAGGCTAATATATATATTTATAATAATAAGTATAAATAGGATTAACCTTATAATTATTTAATTAGAATTAGAGCTTTCCCTATTATTATTTAAAGTAATATACTTATAACTATATAAAATACTATATTATTAATAAATTAAGTAATTCTCACTATAATTAATAATAATCTCATTATAAGAGATAATATTATTCTTAATTTAGACTATACTACTACTACCTTTAATAATCTTTATTACTTTATTAATTATATAAAGAAGAATAATTTAATTCCCTTTATTTTAGCCTCTAGTAAAGTAATTAAATTACTTAGAGTTAGTACTATTTTCTTCTAAACTTAGGACCCCTCTAACCCTAGTATTATTAATAATTAAATTATTTAGGATATTAAATTTAACTCTTATACTCCTACTAACCTCCTTAGCCTAGGATCTCTTTAATTCTCTAGTATTAAGTATAATTAGAAGATAGTAAGCCTTATTAATATAACCTCTTATAATTAATTAGTATAAGTTAATTAAGTTTTTAATATTTATATTATTAATACTACTAAGAGTAATAGTCTCCCTTAAGAGATTATTATAATTCTCTTCTTATTTTAGTTAAATTAATAATTTTCCCTTAAATTAATATATTACTAACTTATTTATACTTACCCTTTAAGAGTAATTAAGTCCTATAAATAAGTAAGTATTTACTTTACTAAAATAGAGATTAATAATTTCTTCTATAAATTATACTATTTAAATAAATTAACTAAGATTATTAGTTGTAATTCTCCTCTCCCTCTTATTAATATTAGTAATAAAATTCACCTTAATTTTATTAGAGTTCTTCTAGTCTCCCTTAATAGCTACTATTATATTCTTTACTTTATAAATAAGTATAGTAAATATTATTAGGTTATTTTTCTTTATAATTATAAATATATTATAGTCCTTATAGTACTAAAGAAGTAGGATACTAAATTCTTTAATTTTACTAGTTTTTATATAAAAATTTAAGTATTTAATAATACTCTAGAGCTTATTAAAACCCTTAATAATCCTTACTTTGAGGGTAGTTATTACTAAATAATAATTACTTATACCCTATCCATAAATAGCCCTATTAAGAGAGTTAACCACACTATTATTAAAGGTACTAGAATATAACTAATTAATATATCCCTTCTAGAGGAGCTTTAGGATTATAGTATAGATTTAATTATTTAGATTCTTAACTTTCTACTAATAACTTTAAAGGGCTATATTAGCCTATATAAAATTCTTACCTAAGAGTTAAACCTCACTATTAATTAAGAGATCCCTTATATTAAGTATCTCTAAATATTTAAATATACTACTTATATTTATAAGAAAGGTTCTTATTACTCTATAAAATTTACTAAGATGGAGCCTTATATAATAAAGGGTTACTTTATTAAATATAAATCTCTTTATAGTTATATATATAAGGTTTATCTCCCTAATAAAAGAGAGATTATTTACTACTATAATATTTAATTTTATAAAGGGGCTTATTAAATAATTCTCCCCCCCTATTCTAACCTTATTAAGAAGAATACTAATTATAATATAGCCTTTATTAAGCCTACTCTTATTATATAATACTAATTATCTTAAATTTTATATACTTATACTAAAGAATAATAGTATTCTTATAAGGCTAATAAGGCTAAGTAATTAATTAATTTTATAATTCCTCCTCTAAATAAGACTACTATAACCTTAATTAATACTACTAATCCACTAATTAATAATATTTTTATAAACTCTATTAAGAATATAGAGAGTAATTATATTAACTCTAATTTAGCTATAATTAATATATAGGAGGTAATAGAATAACCTCTAATTTAGCCCTTTACTAGTGAATATTCTTATTAAACTATAACTTAAAAGCCCCCTAGTTATTATAAAGAGGCCTATAGAGTATATAAGTATAAAAAAAAGGCCTTCCTCTCTACTAATATTACTATAATTATCCCTTACTAGTATTATTTAAGTAATATTTATATTACTTCTCTCTTTAAAACTCTCCTAAATAGAATAATTATCCCAAAGTCCTTTAAAGAAGCCTAGAACTCTCCCTAGTAAAAGAAGTAAAAGTTAGCCTTTAATTATAAAATATAATAATTCATTAATAAGGGAGTTTATAAAGTTATAAATCCACCCTATAATACTAAAATTCTCCTAGGTAAGTGGGTTTATAATATTAAAACTAATAAATTTAATAATATTATAAAATATAAGGTTTACTTTATTATTTATAGTAATTTTAAGTAGGGTAATTAATTATTATAGGAGGTCTATATAACTATAGCCTTATTAACTATAACCTACTTCTTTTTTACTATTATTACCTTATTAAACCTCTAATATAAAGTTTATAACTTTAATATTACCTTCCTAATTATATTAATCCCAGAGGGAGTTAAGGTTTATATTAGACAACCTACTAATTACTCTACTAATAATAGCAAAGTCTAGCTTTTTTATAAGGCTCTTTATAGTCTCTATAAAGTCCTAATCTAATAGTTTTAGCTTATTAAATTTAAAATAGAAGATTTTAGTTTTACCCCTATTAATAGTGAAGTTTACCTATTCATTAATTATAAGATTAAGGCCTATATCCTTATATATATTAATAACAATATTATTACTACTCTGAATAAGGAGATTATTACTAAAGTATAATAATTACTTTAGAAGGTCTACCCTCTTAAGAATCTCAGAAAAGTAACAACCTACCTTAAATTTCAAATCAATCACAACAAATCCTCTAGCTAGATCTTCCTTAATTAAGCTAAATACACTAAAGCTTTCCTTTAATAATTTAGTTATTTTAACTATAACCCTATTAAAACTCTACTCCCTATACTTAATAATCTCCCTACTAAATAGGATAAGAATAAGTATACCTAAAATAAGAAGTAAGAGTATATTAAATAAACTAAAGACTTTAATTACCTAGTTACTAGTACTAGAGTTAATATAACTTATATAGTTAATAAATTCTCATAAACTAATTTAGGCCCCTCTAAGGCCTATTTATATACTATTAAGTATCTCTTCTAGTACTTTAAAGGAACTATTTACCTTAGTATTATACTTAGTAGAGTACCTATAATTAATAAGTTAGGGCTCTATATTACTATAAATACCTCCTTTACTAATAATAAACTATTATAAGTCTTAATTAGAGGATATATTATATTCCTTACTAGAGCCCCTATTACCTAGAAGTTAAAAAAATAGTCTATTATTACTCTTAGTACTATAGAGACAGAGTTTATTAATTTAACTCTAGTTATAATTATACTTAAATAGATTTAGTACTACCTTACATAGTTACTAAATAAGTCTATTAATACTCCTATTATCTTATTCATTAATAGTACTAATAAGTATAATAATATAATAAACCCTCTAAATAAAGTATAAATATATTATATTAATATCCAATATAAATAGATTATATAGGAGATCCACACCTACTAAACTATTAACTTAAGACTAATTAGAGGCTCTAATATACTAGCTAATGGATTGACGAAGTTATTGTTATTACTAAAGTACTGAGACTTTATATAAATACTTGGTATAGTGGAGGGATTAGACTAAGAAGGGATTTCTATACATATAGGACTAGAGAAGGATTAATCCAGGGCCTATAATTAGACTATAAATATAGAGGTTATACCTAAAAACTATATATATTTAGTAATTATTTATATTATTAGTTTAAGTTATTTTAAGGCCTTATTTAAGCTGTTTTATAGCCATAGTTTATATTATTATTATGGCCCGTTATGTTAAATTTGGTGGGCGGTTTCTGCCGCCCTTCACCGCCGCGCGAGATCCGTAAAAGGGGCTCGCGCAGGCACTGCCAAATTGCGCGCACTCTCCATGAACAATACAATCATAAACAACACCATCAATAATACCACTAATCTCTCTATTATTATTAATATTATTAACAATTTAATAATTAAGAGTCTCATTCACACAATAATTCAAAAATTAATAGTCTAATTTATATTACTAGTAGTTATTTATAACTGCTTGAGTTTATTAAAACTTTTAAAACCCACTCTACTACTCTTTTCAGTATGTCTTTTACTCTTGAGAAGTCCTCTAATTGGATATACTGGCAGTAACTTGTCGAAACCCGCGCGCGCGATCTTAGTATATGGGAGTTTATTAATACTCCTACCCTCCCAATACCCACGAGGCCTAAAGCCCCTTCTCTATCACTACTACTAAAGTACTCAAATTCCTTAGTGGCTGTGGAAATACTACGAGATCTCTCTACTAAGCACCTTAAGGTCTATATACAACTGTGTAGTGACTACACAACAGATCTCGCAGAATATAACTACATTACTAATAGCATTAAGGAGGTTCGCGACCTTGTTACCTATACTCTCTCGCATAACTACTTTACCGTGTACTGCTCCCCTTTAGACACTCTCATAGAGTAGTACTAGCTACTTTTAACCTATCTGGCTTTATTAGAGAGTAATTAATACTAGTGGATTTATTTTGTATATTATAAGCTTTAGAATAATACCTTAAATAAGAGCCTATATAAAATTATAGTAATTAATAAGTATTTTAATAAACTTAAGGCTATATACTTTATAATAAAATAAGTTTCTAGAACTAATTTATTTAAAATAGGTAATTAATTTAGGGACTTCTACTACTTATTATTTAACTCCCCCCTTAATACTTAGTTAATTACTTATAGTATTTAGTATATATCTCAGGAGTAGTGAGAAGCTCTTAATCCACGCGAAGCTATTACTAAAGCTCACTATATAATACCTATAGTATATAACCTTAAACTAATACCCCTTAAATACACTTGAGACCCTGAACTATATAAGCCTACTAAATACATCCAAACTCTCAAGTAAAGAGGAATAAATAGAAGTACTCACAAGTAATAAATAAGAGTTCACTACCTAGCCTATAACTAGTATAATTATAGCCTTAAATACTATTATTATATAATTAGAGGTCCTAATAACTAGGAGCCTAAGAAGGAGGTTCTTAATTATATTAAAATTACTTAATAAAGTAATCTAACTCTTAATTATAAATTATATAAGGTTTAATAAGAAAGTAGCTTATAAGGCCACCTTACCACGCTAATGAGGGCTATACCTAAAAGGCCACCTTACTATAATATAGGAAGAGCTTTTATACTACTTATTGGGTATAGAAACTTATTAAGGAACTTAAGGTGTGTGTGGATAAACTCGCGGGAGATCCTATAAATAATATAACTCTTTCCTACTTATTAAGGAGGTTTTAGTAAGAGTAATAGGAATTAAGTAATTAAATTCATTAGTATATATATATATATGATTACTACTGTAATTAGAAATGCGCAATTCTCTTTGTAGATTGGGCCCTGGGAGGGTCTAATTTAGGGGGGTATATTAAATTTAGTGGGTGGTTTCTGCTGCCCTTTACTGCTGCGCGAGATCCGTAAAAGGGGCTTGCGCAGGTGCTGCTAAATTGCGCGCACTCTCCATGAACAATACGATCATGAACAACACCATCAATAATACCACCAATCTCTCCATCATCATCAATATCATCAACAATTCGACACGTTATTCGGCCTCACGGCCAGTGGAGTCTGAGAGGGGGTGTTGGAGCTAGGCCCTCCCAGCTGGTGGCTGTTGTCTGCCAGCTGGCGGCTCTGGGAGTCTTCAGCCTCCACGGCCCACTGGGCCAGTAGTTTAGTTTCCCATCATCATCACTGTTTTCACTATTGATTGATCCCGTGCTTCCATAGATAACTTCTGACCTGAATAGCTTAATTGGGCAAATCCTGGGGTAGTGGGGACGTCCCATTGTTACAAACATCCAGGGCCCCTATTGTACCCTAAATCATTATAAAAGGTGCCCCGGATTTCGGCCTCCCATTGCGCCAATGTTGTTGCTGTAACGCAACAGTACCTTAGTTCACGGTCATGTTGCTCCATTGCAAGGCGCCGTGATGATTTGTCAGACTTGGCAGCTGTTGTCACTTGATCATTGGCCCCTGTACGGCTGATCCCAATCACTTGCGCAACACCCACTTGTCGCAAATCTCCGCCTGTATCCCATTATATAATTGAAGATCAAGAGGTCTGAGGAGTACGGATATCAAGGCAGCCAGAGACGACTAGCCTCATACCAGAGCGTGCCTAGGAAGGGAATTAAGTCGTCCGTGAGGCTTCTAGACACCAAAACAAATGTTATTTACATCTTGCAATTCCCAGCATTATCTAAAATGGAATAAAAGAAAGACATGCTATATTGCCCACCCCATTATTTTTAATCTCTTCTCGATTTGATCACTGCCATGATGTACTACGCCATCATCCTAAAGGCTTACCCCTTTGTCGAGCACTAAGCCACAAGATATTTAGCGTGATGTATCAAAAATGACCGTGGTATAGGGTCTTGCTTACCCATTAGACCCTTGCACGAGTGCCCAATCTCCCATCCCACACTGACTACGTTACGAGTTGATTGCTTCTGACGCGTCAACTCCTGAACGGTTCTCTCCATCTCTTCTTTCTGCTGGCTCAAGGCCTGCACCTGCGCATGCAGGTCCTCTTCCTGTGACCTTGAACGCTTTCTTTTGGCGTTGCCGCCGCCCGGAACTGCAGTCATGCCCTCCTCTTCGAAGGATAGGCTCTCGAAACTGTTGCTCCGATTTCCCATCGAGCCCAGCAGCGTGGTCTGCTTCATACTCGTCCCCGTTGCCTGGATGCTGCTCGCAACTGCTGGCTTGGCATCTCGCCAGCGCTGCTTCACCACCTGGCTCCCGGCGCCGTCGTCCCGCTTCTTCGTCGAGGCCAGGACTGTGATCTGCCTCATACTCGAGTCTCTCGACTTCCCCTTTCCCTTCCCCTTCTGATCGGGAGTGGTCTTCATCGTCGCTGTAGTCCTCGAGTGTCTGATGCGACTCGAGCGGCGCCTCAAAGTCATTTTACGACTGGTGAGGAATCCTGATGTCGCTTTCCATGGTCTGGGAATAACCTTAGGCAAGGTCTCACGGTGAGATGGGTTGTAAATACCGTCATAGCGTTCAGGGTCTCCGAATCGGATATACTCGGGCGGCCGTTCGAGAATCGCTTAGACGGCGAAGGCCTGGAGCTGGGAATGGCAAGGATTTCGTGCTCAGCGACGGTTAAAGGACTCGAAAGGACAGAGTCAGGGTTTCCGGAGCTGGGGATGGTAAAGTAAAGTCGTGATCAATGACGGTTCAAGGAGTTGAAGCAACAAACTCAGGGGGTCGCGGGCCTCAGCTGCGTCGGCCAAGCATAATAGTTTTGTTCAAGGTCGGCAATGAAAATGGATCCTGGAGGGATCTGAGTCGGTACACGGCCTTGGTGTTCCGCCATATTCTTTGCCCTGCCTCTCATTGAGTATTCATCCATTTCTCCATTATTTTCCCGGCCACTTGTCTTTCGTTTAAGCCGCCTCATTACTGACTCTAATGGCTGGTCATTTCCCACGGGGATGACAATTGTTTCAAGTTGTTTTGTTAACCCCTTCTTTTTACTGTCTGTGAACAGGAGCCTAGCATCCCTTTTCGATATTGAATAAGGTCGTGGGCGCTCCATCTGCCCACGCTGGGCTTCGTGGCCTGTTAGTGCTAGTTAGACTCTCTAACCTGGGGATCTTGTAAGGCAAGGGAAAGTGGTACTGAGCCGTTCGACCAAGCTTGATAGCTAAATGCTTGGGATGCTTGAACAATGGGATGTGGTTGTTATCCAGGATCCGCCCCAGAAGTTGCCCTTCATATATGATTTGTTCTTACACCATCACATTGTCCATCAGGGACTTAATCCTACTGACCTGCAAGACTTCACCAACCCAGCGCCAAATGGTTAGCAGAGCTGTAACACACTAGCCGACTTGAATGCCTTCAACAATTCCACGGCCGTTGCTCAGTAGAAGACGAAGCTGCGAACCGACGCCGATAAGTGGCTCCGAAAGCAGCTCGCCCTGAGCCCTCTCTGCGAGGTCGCCTTCCTTGTGTCCAAGTCCATTCCGCTTGCCGACAGGAGTGTCGAATGGTACGGCAAAGATCCTAACCAGACCCAAATGGCGACCCTGCGCCTCGAGACGAAAGCCGGCCCCATCTTCATCCAGAATGTGTATAATACATTCGCAGCATCTGAAAGTTCACGGACATTGCTGAATAAACGAGGCCTTTCTCGGCAATATAATGGGCGGCGCCTACAACTACCCGCATCCCCTGTATCGAGTGTCTGGCGTAATGCCGAGTGCCAGAGCCAGGGAGTTCGTTCTGGGCCTCGAGGAGGTTAGCTTTGACTCGGACCATCGGGTTCTGGAAATCACTATAAATACTACCCCTAAAGCCCAGGAAGATATTTGCTACTTGTGGAACTCCTTCTCTCGTGCTACCTTGCGTAAGGAGGTTGGTCTGCTCTCACGGCCATGAGGTCTCGTCTGCTGGAGACCCGGGAACATGTCAACGAATACTTCGCTGAGGCGGTTAAAATCCTTGTGGCCGCCAGGGACAAGCCTGGCTGAACTATCGACTTTCCGTTCCCCGAAGATAAGATTAGCGACGAGAAAAAGGGAAGGCGGAAGATCAAGCCTGGTGAGCTCCTTGACATTGTCCGGCATATGCCTCCCCATAAGATGGGAGGAATCGACGGAGTCGCCATCGACGAGCTCAAGATGCTTTTGCCCTCCGATAATAACACCGAGCAGCCGATTGACGAGGTTCCCGACCACGATTGCGAGGATATATTCACTTCGGTCTTGCAGCGCCCCATGCAAGCCTGCCTAGATATGTGTTATCACCCCGTCGAATCCGAGAAGACAGCGACAGTCATGATTCGCAAGCTCACGGAGTCAGCCTCTTCGCCGAAAGGGTGTCGCCCAATTGCTCTGCTATCTGCTATTGGCAATGTTGTCGAGAAGCTGATTGCCATGAGATTGACTGATTGGATGTTTGATTCCGGCAAACTTCCCTTTGAGCAGTTCGGCCGTCGAGAGGGAAGAAACCGACACAGGCACTCGAACAACTCGTCAACGCCGCCCACAAGAGCTGGACCGCCAAGAAGAAGAAGTAATTCGAGAAGCTTTCCGCGACCCTCTGTGCTCTCGTTTGTACGGTGAGTCTCTGCCTTCGCGCCCACCTCGCAATCCTACCGTCCGTTCATGCGGGCCAGGGCTGGGTTAGATCCAACGTCAATAACTGCATACAATTGTGTTATGCACTATTTCCGCTGTTGAGATCAAGGCGCGGGCCAAAGTGCCTATACTGGATCAATGTATTGGAAGAAGCTACTGGGTGAGAGCATAGGCTGCTGAGAGGAGGCACCTCGACAGACATAAAACTAGGGTTTTGGGTCCCCCAAAAGTTTGCCTTCCTTCTGCCTGTGGGTGATGTGTTTCGCGACGTGATATGACAATGATCCGTCGGCTCGCTCAACCACGCAACCCAATGCACGACTTTTCTCCGTGCTCGCAACCATAATTCTACTCATCCCGTAACAATACAATGACTCACTTCTTTGGCCTACCGCGCGAGTTGCAGGACCTGATCTACGCCCAATAGGGTCTTAATCAAGGGCGGCTATGTCCTGGACTTCGAACAGAACACTCTCAAGGGGGGCTAATGGCGAACACATCGATCTGGCCTTCATGTTCATTTGCAAGGCTGCCGCAGACGAGTTAAAGGCTGTGCCCTTCTCCGTCAACACCCTCAACTTTTCAATAGTCTGCTCGGAAGAGCATCGCGCTACCGCCGGCCGTTTTGCTCTCTTATTCGCGATCACATACCGCATGCTGGGGAAGAAGCTGGGCAGCATTTACACCCTGACACTCTCAGTATTCCTGACAATGTTTGGGAGGACACTCTTGCAAGCTCACCCACTGTTCTCTCTTACCTGGAACTTATCAGAGACGGAACTAATACATGGACCGTAGATGAGACGGGTCGTCTGAGGACAGCTGGCCGCCTGTATCATGAGGTTGGTCCTGGTGGCTCTTGTGGCGAAGCGCCATCTGCCTTCCGCAGGTTATGCCAGTCTGTCATGAGAAAACTGGTGGCCCACAAAGATCGATTCGCCCCTGACCAGTTTATCAACTTCGAAGATGGCGTCCATGTCCTTGGAGGTCGTTCTAGACAAGTCACACCGGCAGCACATCTTAGTCTGATTAATCTTCAACCCGATCCCTGAAGTCCCAACTCCGCAAAGACTTGAAGAACTGATGTCGTATCTCCACCCATCCCAGTTAGAACGGCATTCCAGGGGTTGGAACAATTCTGCCTCGCCTATGGCCACTCTTAACATAAAAAAGTATCGTTACTCGGCTGCAGCAGCAGCAATCCGACTCCCAGAATCTTGGCCAAAAGAATCCGGATCATACATCACAAATATCTCACTACAAGAAGAACGTTCGGCGGGTCGTTTTCTCAGAATGTCATGGGCTGGGGCTCATTCCGTTCTGCCGGGAGAACCCTCTATTCCGCGTGGAGCGACGCGTTAGCATTTGGTGTTTTGTCTTACCAGTGACCATGACGTGTGTCAATTTGGCTTGCTTCGCACCTAGGATCTGGTAGGAAGAACGGCGAGGAGATGCGGGGGGACCTGTCCGCAACACCGACTCGGGACGAGGCAAATGGCGTTTCGGACTCCAGGTGGTACGTGAACGAAGGTTTCCGCAGGCAATCAACGACGTTGTGGCGGGGAGGTCAATCGTCAAGTGCAACTTCAGCTTGGACGAAGCGTGGGATGTTGAAGAACTGGTCGAGAAGAACAAGGGGATGCAGTATGAGCCAGTGGGAAATGGGCCTGGCTACCCAGAAAACGAAGTCGGTCTTCGAGCCTGATCCGCCTTCGCCGTGCTTGGTGCAGCTCCTTCGGGAGGATACGTTGGAGACCAAGCGGCTGGGGTGACTGGGCCTGTAATTGAGACCGAGAGCCGGAGGATGTTGCAAAAGAGGCGTGAAAGATGTGATCAATAAAAAGCAACTAACCGAGTTTGCAACGTGGAGGGGAGAGGGTTTTAGAAGAAGTCGGTTTAGACCAGCTAGGTCTACGAATTTTCGTGTGAAAGACATAAAAAAGAAAAAAGAAAAGAAAAAGCAAAGGGGAGGAGAAACAGGGAGAGGCCGCTTGGATTATTCGAAGGCGAGCATCGCTTGAGGCCTTGTTTCTCAATCGTGCGCTGCTTGCTACTCGGTCATCAGGCGGGCGGAGCATCGGTGGTCAGCCGCATCCGAACCCGAAGCCGGCGTCGGGGGAGTGGGGGTTGTTGGCGGAGCCGGACGACCCGCCGCTGTTCCGGTTTCGATTGCCTCGGGGTGGAGGCGGGCCGAGCCGTGGGGAAAATTACGTCAGCTCCCAGTTAGTAGCAGGTGTTGATCCAGGTACTTCTTAGTAAGCGCATCCTATCGGCGTCATTTGGTATCTTCGCCCAACGGCTTATTTGCAGGATGATTAACTGAGGCATAGGTGTGGCGAGATCGAGCAGCGACACAATCATGCCGTCGCTCCGACGGCACGAATCCAAATGTACCCCGACTCCGTGAAAAGTCTATCGTCTTCCTTGGCCAAAACTTTCGGAGACTCACAAGCGAGCCGAGGTCTAGGAGCTTGCCAAGCAGCATCCAATTGGACGATACGCTGGGTCTCGTTACACGTGTACACGGACACATACCCCTGGTTGACAACTCACCTACCCATCTAGGTTAGCACTCGGGTATCAAGAAACTGGCACTCCTTCTCGGATACCTTTCCAACTCCTAAGGTAGCTCTTTATAAAATAGGTCATAATAAAATAAAATAAAATACTCAAAAGGATATTCAGCTTTTAAGGAGTATTTTAGTTTATATTATATAAGTTAATTCTTGTAGGACTCTATAGTATTTAACTCCTGAAACTAAAGGGTATTTGAGGAGCGGCTAGTTATTGGTGGCTAGGTATCGCCGCCGCAACCTTTTTTTCCCGCCTTGGCCCCCTTTGACCCCTTCCAGCACACCCAACAGGACCACAAGTGACATCGGCTCCCAAGGGCCTGGTACCTCAGGCAAGGTACGCCTATCTCTAATTACCTTAAGGCCACTAGCGTATCGCAGCACGCTGCAAGATCCAATCTCATCCACCTCAATTAAAAGAAACACAGGCGTCGCCTGTGACCCCCGGATGCCCTCTTCCCCTTCTCTCCTCGCTCAATGTTCAAGCACACTCTGGTGCCACCTCCGCTCTCTCCCTCTCTGGGCCGTCGTCCTCGTCGTCCTCCTGTTCGGCGCAATCCGCCAGCTCGTCCTGCCTCCCCGACGGCAAGCCGCCGCCGCCGCCGTCGCGGGTGAGAAAAGATCGCCATCGCCTCGGCCCAAGACATCCTAAGAGAAGACAGCAGCGAACAGCAACAAACTTCTCGCCACTTTCCCGAGCAGAAGAGAAAGAAGAAGAAAAGGAGAAGAACAAAAAAACATGACGTCTGCAACCTCAAAAGCGACGCACACCGAGGCCGACATGGATCGCGTGCCCGTCCGCGTCGTGCGCCTCATCCGTCTCGCCACGGCCGGCGGCCTCGCCTACGCCGCGTACAAGATCCACTGGCGCCTCATGCTGGCGAGCTTCTTCACGGGCCCCGGCAAGATCAGCCGCATCCTGATGCTCGTCTTCGCGTTGCTGAACTTGAAGAACATGCCATTCGTCTGGACCGTACGTATTTTCCTCCTCCTCCTTAACGCCTCGGCGGAACTGGTTCACTGACGCAGTCGTCTTTTCCCGCCCCTCTTTAGTACCGTATATGGCACGCAATCTTCTACCACCTCTTCATCCGCAAGTCCCCGCGCCTGGGCCCGCGCTCCCTCTTCCGTCCCATGATAACCCAATCGCACGCCCCCGTGACCGAGATCGACTACAACATGCACAAGTCCAACTCGACCTACTTCTCCGACCTCGACGTCTCGCGCACCCACCTCTGCACCTACCTCCTCCGCCCCGGGCTCCGACAGCTCGCCCACAACGCGACGACGCGGCTCGTGCTGGACCCGCGGAGCGGGGAGCCCGCGCGCGGGGGGCTCGGCATCATGCTGGGCGCCGTGCACTGCTCCTTCCGCCGCGAGATCACGGCGTACGCGCCCTACGAGATGTGGTCGCGGGTGCTGGCGTGGGACCGCAAGTGGCTGTACGTCGTGACGCACTTTGTGCCGCGGGGCGCCGCGAGGCCGGCGGAGTGGCTCGACCCCAAGTTCGGCGCCGCCAGGGTGCGCAGGGGCCCCGGCAGCAACACGGACAGCAAGGAGTGGGAGAAGAAGATCTACGCGACCGGCGTGAGCAAGTACGTCTTCAAGCTCGGCCGGCTGACGGTGCACCCGGCCGTCGCGCTCGAGGCCAGCGAGCTGCTCCCGCAGAGGCCCGGCGGCTGGCAGGGCGGCGACAACGGCGTCGGCGACGAGGCCGTGGACCTGAGCGACGTGCGCGACGACGGGGCGTGGGACTGGAGGATGGTGGAGAAGAGGCGGCGCGAGGGTATGGTGTACGCGCAGCAGTTTGCCAACATGGACGACTTGCACGGCTGGCTCGACGGTGCGGATGGCGGCGACGGGAGCGCGCTGGGCAAGTTCGGGCTGGGTTAAGGATGGATGTCGTGATACCCGATAGAGATTAGACATGGGGTAACGAAACACACGTTTTGACGGTGGGAGTAGTAATAGAGATGGAAACACTAGATCGTGATGATAGATTTATTCGTAGAGATACTAGACTTTCAATCATTGTACATTATACCGTACCTTGTTTATTTGAATCTTCGAACATGTTTTATCGCTGAACTCCGCTAATCAATGCCCCTACTGCACTCCACATCCAATATCTGAAGAGGAGCGATTCAAACGAAGAAAACGGTTTTGGATAAAGAGTGAAAGACCTTACAGCGCCGCGGCGGCGACGAGGACGAGAACCCCGGCCCAGCCGGCGGCCTGGACCCTCGGGGCGGCAGCGGGAGAGTTGGTGGACGAGGAGGCGGCGCCGGTACCGGTGGTCATGGTCATGGTCATGGTCCCGGACCTGGTCGTCGCGGTCGCGGCGGCGACGGAAGCTGCACCGGTCTCCCCCGAGGCGGCCTGGTCGCAGATCTGTTGGGCGGTCAAGAGAACCTCTGTTCGCATCGTGTCAGTGAATTGGTCGGTTTCCGACACAGCCGTGTCCGTCGGCAGGAGGGGAAGGGGGAGACGTACTGGTCTGGTCATTGGCGCTACAGCTCGACTTGGACAGGCAGCCGACGACGGACGGTGTGAGCTGGTCCTGCTTGTTGCAGGAGCAGGCGAAGTCTGAAATTTCGCAGTTCACCGAGGTGGCGGCGTCGCGGATGCAGGTGATGGCGCAGGTGGGGATTTCCTCAACGAGCTCGTCGACGGTCTTGGCGGCCGCGAGGGCGGCGAGGAAGGCCGTGACGATGGTGTACTTCATTGTGTGAAGGCGTGGGGAGGTTTGGATGTGGAGTGATGACCGATCGGTCTCGGGGGCGTTTCGCTGAAGCTGCAACGGGAGATCCTGGTCGAGCGGGCGTAAGGAAAAGGTATCGGCTTGTCGTCGAGTAACCGGCCATGAAGAACCTGGGCACAAGGCGGTCTTATTAAAGGCATTGCAGAATCCCGCCAAGGAGACGGGGCGGACTTGGTTGTTGAGCATGGGAATGGGGATAGCTCGTTCGAGACAACCCTCATTGGAGAACATCAAGCGCACAGCCGGATAGCGGGCTAGTCCCTCGACGCCGGCGTGCCAAATGTGTCGCATCCCCGGATTAGGCCACGAGACAAGACGGATGGGACGGTGATGGGCGGCCTGGGCACGAGCTACGCGGAAAGCTCCCAGGGCCCGCCGGTTCGTCCAAACTCATGGCATCCTGTCGCTGGCTGTCATCGCAGCGATGATCGGCTGCCACGGGGCGTCTTGGCGTGAGCCGTCCGTCCTGTGGGCGAAATGGGCCGCTCGGACTGGTTCGCCGTGGTCGTTTGGCTCGTTGATGAGGCTTGTATGGCTAGCCGTAACGGTCGTGGTCTGATGTTAACAAAGAGGGCCCAGAGGGAATTCTGGGTGAATCGAGAGCGTCCCCAACCGGATCCTCGAGCTCTGGGGGACGATCCTCCGGAAGCGTCAGGGCACGGAATTGGAGAGGAGACCCTGGCATGCGAAGACGTTTTCCCATGGAGATTGACGCCTCTTCTTGGAGTCTGGACCACTCAGTACTGAGCCTTGAGCGAGTTACCGGCTGGTGTTGGCCTCGGGTTCTCCTACGATGAAAGCGAAAGCGCGGCTCCTGACGTCGACGATGCGGGATTGGAACTCTCGAGGAATGCAAGCTCAGGGCAAGTTAATTAAGCTCATCTGTCCCCCTGTCGAATGGAGGTCGAATTATGCGGAAAGATGTGGTGTTTGACCAATCACGAGTACCTGTTTCAATTTGTGCAGGGAACGCACTAAGAACTCCTGCATTAGCCCATCCGCCGCTCTGTGTTCTCGGGCCTGTCCCATTCCCGATTTTGAAGTTCAGACGAAAGCTTGCGGTGGATTGACGTCGCGACTGGCTCTTGCGTGCTATGAGTTGCTGCATATTGTTGTTGAGAGGCTTCGACAGCCCCTCGAGGCCAACTTGCAGCTCGATGCCGATAAGAAGTGTGCCTGCGGACGATGTAGTGAGACTGTGCCGTTGATTCCGGCAATTTTTCTCATAACCCTTGATCTCTCTTCGCCACAGTCCAGACTGAGCGACCTGAGTCTATTGATCCACTAGGCGAGCCTACATGATCTCTGACTTAAGCCCACGAATGCTAGCGTCCTGCCACCGCCCGCCCGCCTACTCGGACATGTGGCAGACGAGTCGAAATGGGGTTCGATCTACTCCGTATCCATACCGACGAAAAACGCTGTGGCTCGCTCTTCGTCAGAAAGACGGAATTCAACCTCAACAGCGAGCAACGCTATGCCTGGAGGCGGCCGAACCAGTCATAAAACGCCTCGGCAAGCAAGCTGGCCCCGGATGCGCCCGGAGGAACAGACAATCAAGATAGAGCCTGTGGTTCCCAGGGCTTCTGTACCTTTTCCATAGCCGTGATAGTAGTCTGAAGCGTATTTTTTGGGGACCTTAACCGAATTGTCGGGGCCAGATGTCTTGGGCAAACCGAAATCATCTTGGCGCCGGTTTAGGTAAGATTGCTGCCATGAAAGCCTCGCGAAACCAGAACGCAAACGGCTTGTCGAGAGAGCATTGGCGCACAAGCCAGCCGAACCAAGACATTTGCCGTCACGTGGTGAAGGTCGACAAGGCTAGCGATCTGTCGCCACTGAGGCGAAGGGCACAGCTGTACCGCATTTGTTGATTTTCTTTGCCTGACTTTCCAAGAATACCTGGGGTGGCCAGATTCATGGCATCGTTTGTCTGAATGCTTGGGGATAATAACTTGATAATGCGGATGCGGCGGCCGTCGAATAGTCAGTTGGGAATGCTGCTGTGATAAGCATAGTCGCTGTACTTCACAGGCGAAGAACCAGTCGAGAGGTCATCTCAGACTTCTGTCGAGATTCCTATCTTCCTGGGCTGTTTGTCCAAGATTGCAGTCCATGGCCACGGGCGACGTCAACATCCCACTGGCTTCCTGCCCGCCAGAGCTAACCCATCGTCTCCGGGCTGAGAAGCCGAGTGCATAAATGCGGAATATGTCTGAATTCCATCACAGTTAGTCCACCACTGGGCAAATAACAGCGCCTGCCCCTGATCACCAGATTGAAGGGCGGCAAGCGTCAAGAAGAGAAACCGTCGTAATGAATTGCAAGACGGCGTCTTAAAGAGACGAACCTTTAGGAAATGGGTATGCTTCAGCCTAACGTAGGTTCAATTGTATCGGTCTTTGACGCTGTCACTCAAGTTGAAAGTTCGCGGAATTGAGAGTAAGGTAATGTTGGTTGGTAGAACATGAGAGAGAGAAAGAGGCAGCTCACGTGCAGAAAGAGAACCCCCACACCCACAGCCCTGGACCGTGCGCCGATTACGAGATGTCACGGCTCAGCAAGATGCCCCTCCATCGCAGATTCCCACTTGGTAACGCCGTCGCGGGGCAGTTGGCTGGCTGTTCCGTCAGCGCTCAAACGCTCAGCCAGTGCCGCCCTTTCTCAACGCGACAACTACACACCGCAACAAGACGAGGCCATACCAAACTCGCCAAGATGCCGGAGCAACCGATCTCGGTTTTGTTCGTCTGCCTAGGCAACATCTGCCGCTCGACAATGGCCGAGGGCATCATGCGCCACATTGCCCAGAAGCCGCCATACAAGGGGCTCATCGCGAAGGTGGATTCCTGTGGCACAGGTACGCGCGATACGTCATGACAAGCCCTCACAGCCTGGAGTCCGCGAACGCTGACACGATCGACCGCGCGAACAGCGGCGTACCACGTCGGCGACCCCCCTGACGAACGTACGATGATGATGCTCGAGGACCACGGCATCATGGACTATCACCACGCCGGCCGCAAGGTACGCCCCGTTCTCTGAAGTCGTGTTCCGAGTGCACCCGCCGAAGCCGGGACGCCCGCTGACAGCAAGCCAAAACATCCAATAGATCTCGGTGGCCGACTTCAACAAGTTCGACTACATCTTCGCCATGGACCGATCGAACCTGCAGGACCTGCAGAGGTTACAACAGCGTGCGCACTCGGACTCGAAGGCCAAGGTGATGTTGTTTGGCGAGTTCTCGGGAACGCAGAGGCCGGAGGTCATTTCGGACCCATACTATGGTGGCGATGAGGGATTTTCAAAAGCCTACGAACAGTGCACGCGCTTTTCCGGCAATTTTCTGAAGCATGTCTTCCCCGACATTGACCCGAAAGCATGAGTTGCCTTTTAGAAAACCGCTGTCGCAGGGCAGAGGGCGAGAGGCCCCGGCTGTTCCGCTGGATGCCCTGATGATACGCGGCAATGGCCGCTGCGTCTCGTGTACCGTCGCTGCGACGAGGGGACAGAGATAAAGAGATAGAGAGATAGACAGATAAAGAGAGGAGGGGGAAGAGGGGAGAGGTGAAAAAATCATACACGTGAACAGTTTGTCGACGGCTGCAGCGCGAAGTTCTGCAACGCGACTGGACCGGGGGCGTATGGGCGGACCAACAGGATACCATAGACAGGGTTGGCTGCATGGAGAAACGAGCGTTAAATTACATACATATTCTACAGGCAAATGGTGCGTGATCATCAGCGTGCGTTGGTTTGATTCTTTTGAAGTTGGAGGCCTGTAGAAGATGATGTTCTGTGTAATCATTCGCCGTCGGTGCAGCTCCAAGAGGCAGATTTGAGATGATGATGGAAACATTGGACAGGACGTTGCAGGCGTCGAAGATGGTCAGCCCGAGGTGCCCAAGGCGACTTGGGTTCGGGCTGGCGGCTACCTAGTGTTCGGTCCTGCATCGGCAGCTTCTCGATCTGATAGATTACCCAGGATGGAATTCAAGTTCGGCCGAATAGTTGTGGGCACAAAGTAGACCGCAAACGCCTCAGAACGCAGGCTGGTTCTCTCAGGTTCTTCAGCCCTACAGAAACACATGGCATGGGGGTGTTCTCGGGGCCAGGTCATGGCCACGGTAGCCTGGCCTAAGAGCGGCCAGCGGCTGACAAGCCCGACGTTTAGCTGGACATGTCACTTTGGCAGTAGCATCAGTGAACATGTGGAGGAGCGAGAACTCGAATGCGAAAGGCAGCCGGCCGTGGTACGCTCTGCTGACGGCAGATTCCTCCATGCGAGGACGGCGGTCTCGCGCGAACAGGCGTCCTTTTCCGAGATGCGAGCTGACACCAACTAACCACTCCATCGCGATGCGGCTCTGATTAAGGCTGGGAGAAGTGCCGTTCTGCGCGCGAATCCCATTCCTTGTGTATCTGGATAGAGTTTCGGGGCGTTTCTGACCGAAACTTGGTGGCCATTCTGGTCAATGTGATACCGTCGTCACTGGGCGGGAATTCATGACATTTGCTCCGACCCTCAGACTCCTGGCGGCAAGAAATTGCGTTCGCCAGATTGCCCAAACCCTTGTTCCGAGTTCCACACCAGCGTTCCTAATCCACGAGTTCTTGTGGTCTACTTACGCAGTAGTCGCTCCCGCCTTGGATCCATATTCAAGTGGTTGTCGCGCGGGTGTAGGAGCTGCACCTCCCGTCACGATGCTCAGCGCTTACTGGCCCGAGGAAAATGGAGCTCATCGCAGACGAGCCAATCAATCATCGCCTACTCAAAGCTCACCCGACGGTAGCAAATCAAGTGCGGGTCCACTTCCCGAGGGTGCCCCACGGCCAGGAGTGAGTGGATCCATTCACGTCAAGACGACTCCTACGCTCTGGGTGGTGGCTTACCTAACGTCAGCATCGGGTTGTACCTCGCAACCTTGCGCTTTTGACGCACCTTACATTAATGAGGTACATCGCTGACCAGCCGAGAGCAGCCCAGCCTGGAAGACGACGAAGGATAGGCCTGATAATTGAGATTTTGGGGTCGAAGAAGTGTCCACTGTGGAGGCCTGGACTTGGACTGACCTACCTAGGTACTGAGGTCGGGTGGGTTGGGCAGGGCGCCTCAGGTCCCGGCGGCTGGAGATGATGGCACAGCGCAGCGCGCATAAGGTGCCCGCTGTCTCCTTTTTCCGCTTTCCCGTTTGCGGTGGAAACCCGATGTACTGGACCTATGAAGTAAGGTAAACGCAAGGAAAGAATAGAAGGTGGAATGGAATTGCGGAAGAAAAGTGCCCCCTTAGGTACCTTACTTTACCTGTGTAAGGTACCTCGTCTCCTCCCTTCCTCGGCTCGTGCCTTTGACGCCTTTATTCGCCTTTTCCTGCGTTATGTGTCGTCTGTCTCCATCCAAATTTGCCCGGCATCTTATACCTACCTACCTTAGCCTTGCAACTTGCTACCTGAGAGTGGAGGTACCTGCCTACCCCCAAAGTGCTTTACAGGCAGCACAGCAAGGTACTTTACTTTGGGGTTAACTTGAGGTGGGAGAATGTACCTCACCATCCCAACCTGTCCATCCCAGTCGGTCCAGCTTCCCCGTCCCATCTATTTGTCCCAAGGTGTCCTGTCCTCTCGTATCCGACAGTCACCCGTTCTGCCTTGTCCTACAAGCCTACATACCTACTTAGGTACTCAAATATCCTATCGCACAATATCTCTCCCCCCTCGCTCCTCTGTCTTTCCTGCAACCCCTTCCGACCGACCACGCTCAACCGCCCAAAGGCTTCCCGGGACCAAGAGGGAGCACAAAGACGAGAACAGATTGATCAAGACAACATTGTTGTCGCGGCCGTGTTCGCACTTCTTATAATACCTCGAACGATACGCTCTACCTCGACCGCCAAACCTCTGCCCACTTTCCTCGCGAAACTTGGTTCGACTTGACGGGCCATTCCTTTTTTTTTTTCTTCCTGCCAGCTCTCGCTACCCTGTCTGTTCCGCAACTGTCGCATCGCATCGCATTCCTTGCTCGCTTCCCCACCTTTTGCCTCGATTGACTCGCAAAAGATACCCCTCGATTCCCATTCTTCAAACTCCCATCATCTCCAACCTCGACCAAAAAGAAAAACATAAAGACAAAAGCTCCTACGAACTCAATCCACAGACGCAACCATGGGTGACCTGCAAGGACGTAAGGTTTTTAAGGTCTTCAACCAGGACTTCATCGTCGACGAGCGATACACCGTCACCAAGGAGCTTGGCCAGGGAGCTTACGGCATTGTCTGGTGCGTGCGACCTCTCTCACTCTTCCCCTCATTCTGCTGCTGCTGCGCGTGCTGCCCCGCCATTCTGCCCAAAAAAAAAAAAAAAAAAAAATAAAGGCTGACGACTCCTCGCCTCACACAGCGCCGCCGTCAACAACCAGACTCAGGAGGGCGTCGCCATCAAGAAGGTCACAAATGTTTTCAGCAAGAAGATTCTCGCCAAGCGCGCTCTGCGCGAAATCAAGCTGCTCCAGCACTTTAGAGGTCACCGCAATGTGAGTCTTCCACCTCGAGACCGGACCCCCAACCTACTCACCACAACCTTGCGCCACCATTTCTCAGCTGCTGCATGACGGCGCCTATCGACAGAATGCTGACTACGCCTCCGCAATAGATCACCTGCCTCTACGATATGGATATTCCCCGGCCCGATAACTTCAACGAGACCTACCTCTACGAAGGTTCGCCCCGCCCCCCATTCATCCGCCCTTCCGAATGTGGTAATAAGCTGACTTGTGTGCTTCAGAATTGATGGAATGCGACCTCGCTGCTATCATTCGATCCGGTCAGCCCCTCACCGACGCCCACTTTCAATCTTTCATCTATCAGATCCTCTGTGGTCTGAAGTACATCCACTCCGCCAACGTCCTGCACCGCGACCTGAAGCCCGGAAATCTGCTGGTGAATGCCGACTGCGAGCTCAAGATTTGCGACTTCGGCCTGGCCCGTGGATTCTCCGTCGACCCCGAGGAAAATGCTGGATACATGACGGAGTACGTTGCCACTAGATGGTACCGTGCTCCCGAGATTATGCTGAGCTTCCAGAGCTATACCAAAGCTAGTACGTTGCTCATTCGGGCGCCGACGCGGTCGTGTGCATGTTGGGAGCTGCTTCTGACAAATCAACAGTTGACGTTTGGTCGGTGGGATGCATCTTGGCCGAGCTTCTCGGTGGCCGTCCCTTCTTCAAGGGCCGCGACTACGTCGACCAGCTGAACCAGATCCTGCACATCCTCGGAACCCCCAACGAGGAGACCCTCTCCCGCATCGGCTCTCCTCGTGCCCAGGAATACGTCCGCAACCTGCCTTTCATGCCCAAGAAGCCATTCCCCAGCCTGTTCCCGCAAGCCAACCCCGACGCCCTCGACCTCCTCGACCGCATGTTGGCCTTCGACCCTTCGAGCCGTATCAGCGTTGAACAAGCTCTCGAGCACCCGTACCTCCACATCTGGCACGACGCCTCGGATGAGCCCGACTGCCCCACCACATTCAACTTCGACTTCGAGGTTGTCGAGGACGTCGGTGAGATGCGCAAGATGATTCTGGAGGAGGTTTACCGCTTCCGCCAGCTCGTCCGTACCGTTCCCGGTGCCACCCAAGCCGGCTCGCAGGCCGCTCAGCAGACAGCTGCAGGCCAGGTGCCCATCCCCGCCGGCCAAGCCGGCTGGACGTCCTCGGATCCCCGACCCCAAGAGTACATGGGTCATGCACAGAGCAACGGTTTGGAGGCTGACCTTGCCGGCGGTCTGGACAGCAGAAGGTAAATGTTAGGGAAAGTTTATTTGTGCGGCCTCAACGGCACGCAGCATGCAAAACCGGTGTTTGGATTGCAGTGATTGGCGGTTTTTTTTTTCTT
The DNA here is from genome assembly GCA_036785465.1 of Colletotrichum agaves. Taxonomy (NCBI): domain Eukaryota; kingdom Fungi; phylum Ascomycota; class Sordariomycetes; order Glomerellales; family Glomerellaceae; genus Colletotrichum; species Colletotrichum agaves. The sequence goes on along the minus strand of JAXISO010000363.1, from coordinate 11,799 downwards.
TTTTATCGAGTCTCGGATATGAAATCATTTCGCGCGCTTATATATTCGAAGACCAGACTTGGACGGGTGGTTGGATGACGCCGGCAATATCTTGGATAACAGCCGTCGAAGTTAAGAAGCTTTGGAGACAAGAGGTGGGGGATGGGGACTCGATCACCCGATGGGAGAAATGAGGACGCACAAAAGGAAGATGAAAGAGGCGGAATAAGTCCCGAATTTACCTAATTCCCTACGTCCCTTTCCTCTCGTTCTTTATTTATCCGAGGTGCGCCTTCTACTAGTGGGCGCTTAAGAATGTCTGGATCGATGAAACATGCGGCCAATGGATGATCGTTCCGGCCTCTGCTGATCTTGTTGCCCGAAGTTGTGTCGTTGCGGTCATGCAGGTTTCAGTTGAAGATGGGTAGATGTCTTGGCTGGCACGTCGCCCGATGAATGCGACGTTTACCGCGGAAGCGGCCGAGCTGTCGTCCTGGTACTGGGACATTTGTGCATATCTCTCGGTGAATGAATGGAGTTGTCTGATGACGGGATCCCTTGATGCGAGCCTTTCAGTCTTCGCGTTTTATACGGCTGATTGAATCGGAGGGTTTCCGCGTTCGTTCGTGGGCGGTCTCTTTTGTCAGAGCGGACACCCCTACATATTTCATTGTTGTGCACAGTAGCGCAGTTGGACTTCTTTTGGTTTTCAAATCCACGATCCAAACCCATTTGCAGTGGAAGGAGGATCCTGTTGACCTGAATTCAAAAGAGCGCGGTCGTGTTCCGCCGGAGCTTGCTGCTTTTTTTTCGTTTTTACTTTATTTGTTGTCTTCATTTTCAATTTATTTGTTCTTTAAAAAAATAGGTTACGGCCTGCATGCTTCGTGACGGCAAGCTTCGCACCATCGCCCGGGTTCTGGGATCTCCTCCTAGACCGATGCGGCTTTGCGTTTCCGGGTGCGGTCTGTGGTTGTAGGTGTTTGGATCGGCCCTTGGTCCAAGGAGCCTCGAGGGAGATTCGGGCCTTTTGGTACGCTGTCGTGATCGGGCTTGACGTGAGGGTCATGTTTGGCGGGCTGCGTGTTACCTCACTACAAACGTGGTGGAATCGACGACGACTGCTCTCTTGTTCGCTCACGTTGGTAAGGTACGTGCCGGTGAGAAAAAGGTACCTGAGGCAACGAACGAACCTAAGAATGTGCTGTCGAGGTATAAATGAAACAAACGCAAGGCTTGTCTTGAATGTCTAAAAGGGCTGATGGTTTGTTGCAGACGGATCGGGAAGGGGGGGAGCAATCCATTCACGATTCACAGAACAAACAGCTTTTGCGTCGGGGTATCTGACGAATACGCTTTTGGGCATGACAGTGCGAGTCGCCTTGGCTGGAGACGACACGAATAAAGGTCGCGCTGTTTCACTCAAAGAGACGGATTTACACTGCATGGCGATTCAGAACGAGGACTCGCATGAAAAAAAAAAAACCCGCTCTCGAGAGCGCGTGGTATGATGATTGATTGGGTGGTCATCTGTGTTTTTGTTGCGTGGCTGACTTGAAGGGGGGTTTATGAATCCTAGGTTCTGCCAGGGTTTTGGGTGCGTGGATTTTGATCAGACCAATCAATGTCACCAGTTTTGTAGAGAGCAGAAATCGTCGCCAGTGGAGAGCATGTACCATTCAACGCCTAGTAAACACACAAAAGTGAAAAGAGTTTCCTGAGAGGGACGAGCGTGGCTGACGTCCCTCCGCCTGTCCGTTGCCAAACCGTTCGCTGTCTGTATGGAGACAACCCGAAAAAGAAAAGAAGAAAAAAAAAAAAAGCCCCGTTGTCTCGCCTGTATCATTCGCGCCGGGAGGGTATATCCGAGTTTAATATGTCGAGAGAACGTGAGACAAGAACCGAAATAAAACCCATAACTCAAAGAGAGTTTGGGAAACATTTGAGCCACCCAAGATCCTCCTTGAAGCCCATTTAATTTTGTAACGCCGGTAAAGGAACAAAAGAGACGGGAGTCGTCGCCACCGATGCCGCTTACGCCTTGGGTCCATACATCCAGTAGTATGCCGCGTACGGCACGCTGTCGGAGGCCCCGGGGGTGGTGCACCGGTGGGCGACGCCGCCGGCGGTGACGACGCGGTAGATGGTGGTGATGCCCTTGCTGGCGCCCTTGTCGCCGAGCAGGAGCCAGTCGACGGCGCCGGTCTTCTCGGGGCCGACGTCGGCGGAGGCGGGGGCCTTTGTGCCTTTGAGCTTGCCGCCGGAGAAGACGTCGTCGCCGACCTTGAAGGTGGGGACGCTCTTGTCGTCGAAGAAGTGGACGCCGATGAAGGGGAGGGCCCCGAGGTTGGGCAGCTCGAGGGCGGCGGCGTGGTCGGGGAAGGGGGCCGAGGCGGAGGCGCCGAACTTTGAGACGCCGTCCGACGTCAGGGGCAGCCTGGCGCCCCAGACGGCGTTGGTGGGCAGGCCGTTGAAGGCGTCGACGGAGGCGAGGGCGCCGGGGCCCTGGTTGGGGTAGAGGGGTCTCGCGTCGTAGAGGGCGGCGAGGGCGCCGCCGGCCGTCGCGGTGAGGGCCGTCGCGTTGGTCGAGGTGCAGGTGTAGTTCTGGATGCCGTGGCCGAGGGCGATGTGCTTCAGGACGAGGTTCTCTGCGGGCGCGGGGAGCTCGACGCCTGGTGTGCGTGCACGTGTGTAAGTCGCGATGGCTTCAAGATGATGTTTTGTGGTGTAAGTGAGGTGGGTACGTACCATTGCCGGTGGTGGGGACGGTGGGATTGGCGGGCTTCGAGGAGCAGCCGCCTTGCCTTTTGACGGGGCCGGCCGAGGCCAGTGCCAGGGTGGCTAGCAAGAGGAAAGTCTTGGCGAGCATGTTCGACGGGTGGTTTTTTTTTTTTGGGAGGGTTGGTGATCGTCGGTGATGGGGGACGGAATGGGACGGGCGATCGAAAGTAAGATATATACCAGCACTACCGGAGGCCGGAGATCTTTTCTTAGATCAAGTGGAGGGGGAGGTAATAGGCAGCTGAGAGAGAAAGATGCGGCGGGCCGTCTCGAGGAGGCTGTATGGAGCAGTTTGGACGGATTTAGGTACGGCGCTTAAGTCGTGCGTCTGGATGGGGCAGAGTGACTTCTTGGGCTGAGACAGGACTAATGCCGGTGGATTACGTCGAAGCGAGGATCAGAAAAGCAGGTCGAAGATGGGAAGATGCGAGGAAGGACGTGAACTTGGAAAAGACGAGAGGAAACAAGGAAATTTATGAGATGGATGAATGTTTTGTGACGAGACTGGTCTGAGCTGGGATCGAGCAGAACGAGACGGATAGACTTTATACCAGATCGTCGAGTCTGTAACTGGGAAGCTGGGATATGGCCGGCTGCCATCCACACCCGAACGAGGCGCACTTGGCTCGGGTCTGACAAGGTAGGCTTCCTTTTCAGAATGCAAGGCAGTGCAGGGGTCTTGGACGAGAAGGCCATGATGGCATCCTGAAAGGATCGTAGTGGGAGGGCAGAGAAGCAACGGAAGGAGAAGGGCAGGAAAGTGTTAGGAGCACGCGGAGACAATCTTGACCCTGGCACCATGTTCATTGTCCTGAAGATACCCTTCCAATTGACACTCGCTTTGGCACGTTGACAAATGTTCGTGAAGGGGTTTTTGAGGGACGGGGATGATGGTGGTGGGATGCGAAGAGAGGCATGCAAGCATCTCGTCCGTGTCACTGTCCACTTCCACCGAGAGTTTTCTTGCTTACACATAACCGCGCCCGTTCTGGGAAGCTCGTGGCAGCCGGTGGAGATTTGATATCAAAGAAGATTATCAGGGCCCATGTTCTTCCATCCATCCCTACGGGGTCGCGAGGTATTCCTGGTGAGATGAGACGGAACAAGAGGAATGGAAGTGGGTGGAGAGTCGGATAAGGTACGTACTGCCAGCCCGGCGGGAGATGCCCCACACCACCTCAGTGGACGGGATGGTACCCTTGGCGGGTTTCTGCGGGGATGCCTGGCGCAATGCGCGCCTAATCGGAAGGCAGCCACCAGCGAGAGGCGGCCAGGATGGGGCTGCCAGTGGCTGGGAGGTATCACTTTGGCGGCCCGCCGCAGTTCCTGCCATCACTCCTCACGCATCCATCGCCTCTTCCTTTCTCTTCTGCTGTTAACCGACTCGAGTTCATCCGCCTGCACCTGATTATCATGGCTCAAACGCCACCCGTCTGACTGCATCGGCCGTCGAAGCATCGGAACAAGGCGCTGGGGAAACGTGGTGTACGGAGTAAAAGTCAATCCTTCATACCGCCGCCACACGAGCCACTGATTACCAGCCCACCAGCATGACGGCTGTCTAATCTCCCGACCGCAGTGCTTCCAGGACTATCTCCTTGGCTGCGGCCATGAGCTGTCGATAAAGAGAAGAACCGAAAATCGCGCTGTTGTGTTAGCAACGATGGCTGCAAACAGCATGCCCGTTGTGCACGCCTTCGAGTCGATGACAATGAATCTGGGTTTTTGCTTGGTACATCTTGGGACGTCCAGAGGCGCGCGGATCTCAGGAGCCAAGGCTTGGTCGTCTTGGCTTTTATTTCACCACCAAAGTCCTACAGAGGAGATCTGTCTAACAGACGAGCACCTGGTCCAAGATAGCCGACCGGGTGCAAACTCTGTCTCCCTTCGCCTATACTATGGTACCGCAGCATGCCACCGTCTCGCCAGTCCTCCGTCAAATTCGACCCTGGCATCCGATTGCGACCTTTGCCGGATTTTCAGTCTCGCGCAGATGTCAAAGTGCCTCATTTCCCATCTGCAACCCGTCCAATGTGGCGCTCGCTTGTGCCACGAGCTCCCACCAAGATGCCACCAAGATGTCACCACACTATTCCGTTTTTCTCGACCGTTCGACCATCGCGGGTGGGCGCGGCTAAGCGGCCACTTCGACCTAAACCGTATCAAGGGCGCGATGACTGGTTGACGGTGGCCAGGGATGGAGCGTCGGCTGCCACGTTTCCGCTAAGCATGTTCATAAACATAGCACGGCCCCTCGCAGGACCGACCCGTCAAAGGCGGCCCACCACGCCGCGCTGACTGGCTCGATAAGCGGCAGGGTGTCAGACATAGGCGCCACAATTGCGATCGCAATTGTGGATCCACTTTTGTGCGATAGTTATGAGCCCTTGGCCTCTACGGTTAACGTGTACACATGTGCGCCGCAACAAGGACCCTAGAGCCCCCAGGTTCGAGCCCCGTATGAGTCACGAGCAAAAAGAGCAGAGGCCAAGTAAATGTCTCAATGAATTAAGCTTGAATAGCAGAGGCAAAAATGAGTATAAGTCCTCAATGCAGCTTGAGTGCGATGCGTGGGATAGCCCTCAACCTGAGGGGGTGTGTCAGATATAGGCGCCACAATTGCGACCGCAATTGTGGACCCACTTTTGTGCGATACAGGGCATGCTTCTAAAAATTGACGGCCACCAGTTCGGTGCGGTGAGCAGTCACGCTGTCAGAGGTCATCTTTGGAGCATTACACCCAAGGCATCTCTTTCGTTTTGCTTTCTCCAAGAATATGGCATGGCAACATCGACTGCGGGAAGGATCCTTTCCGGGTGGCTGAACATCAACAAAGTCCATGATTCCATTTCTTGGCTGTCCGCCCCGATTACCACGCCGACGGAATGACCGTTTTTTCTTCTGCTGCTGACATGACCGGCCGGACCGGCAGCGGTCTCGACGTCCAGGCTTCTCGGCCTTCTCCCCTCTGCATCCAGAACGTTTCTTCTCCTCGCGCCGCGGACGCACTGTTCGCTAAGGGAACAGTGACGGCCGTCTGTTCGCCCGCCTCCTCCACTGTTCCACGGAGCCCATCACATCGCAACCGTACTTTAACTCAGACGCGACTGGAACTCCATTCTCCTTACAAGAAACCCGTATTCAACTTTGTTGCGAAGAAATGTCCTGTTTCTGTCAACTCTTTTCCACCACCACGATCCAAACATCTCGAACCTGAAACTGGATGCAGTCACGTCACTCCGTTTGGAGATCTGCAATGCCACACCGTTCCGTCGCCAAGGTCATTTTCGTTTGTCCTTTTGGACGTGTGATCGAATGTCGCTCCGCCTCGTTTGAAAATCCGCGGAGGGACAGGGGGTTCACAGCGAAGGTAGGCTCTGTTTCATGACCGTGGAGTTTAGAAGAGAATAAAAAATCGCCCATCGGTTATCAACGGTTCCTGATGCACAAGTCGGCGAAATCCCACAATCATTCGATGGAACCGGCGACAGGGCACATGGAGCCCTGTGTAATAAGCTTTCACCTCAGGACGGCAAACTCTATATGCGACCCCCAGCTGGGTGAAGCGCGCGGAGTCGCCGTCGCGAATTAGCCTTTCTGTTCCTGAATCACGGTGTCGCAAGCGTCGTCGGCATCGCGGCCTCGCTTCACGTCGCAAACGCGGCGAAATGTTGCCACACGAGCGCATTACAGCCAAACTCCTTGACAGCGCGCTTGTCTCCATCCAAAGGCCTTCAGCCGTCATGCTACCCGTCAAGTCAGAATCAAACAGCGGGGTTGTAAGGCCGAATAACCCCGACGACGGGCCCAGGACGAGGCGCTCTATTCGGCCCCCCCCGGTCTCTTATTCGGCCGTCACTTAAACCCTTTCGGGTAAGTCATGGCGGGGGCACCACATTACATATGGGGCAATGTTTCGCTAGCCCTGGCGCCCACTAAATTCATTATTATGAGATGTGTTGTGTAAGTGTGTAATGTGAACTGTTGTTATATTAATGCGAAACTATCATAGTTAGTGCCTATACTACTTATACTACCTATACTACCTATACTACTTATACTACTTATACTACTATAGTAGAGGCCTTAGCTAACTTAAAAACTACTATTAATTTAATAGGAAGAGTAGGGTATTAAAGTGAGGTTATATTAGTAATTAAAAAAATAATAAATAAGGTAGTTATTATAATTAATTATAACTTAGTATAATAGGAGCTAGTATAGGTAGTAGGGCTAGTAGAGCCTAGTTTACTAAGAATATATTTAAAGTCTCTATTAGCTTTTATATTATTTAGTTAAATTATTTTATAATAAGGGTAATTACCCTCTTATTAGCCTTTTCTACTATTATCTTCTTTTTCTTTTTTAGAGCTAGTACTAGTACTAGTGCTACTAATACCTATTTATTATTATTAATAAATATATTAGTCTAGGCTACCTTAAATATAGAAGGATCCCTCTTTATAAATATATTATAATTAATATAAGGGAAGGGGGTAAGTATAATTAACTAATATTTTAGGAGGTCTATAGTAAGAGTATTATTATTATTAATAAATAAAAGGTCCTACTAATAATTTTTTTATTATAGGATAATTTTAGGGTTAGTCTCCTAGGTAATAACTTAGAGAATTATAATTTTAAGCTAAAAATAATATTAAATTAATATTTTAGAAATAAAGTAGGAGAATTAAGTATTATTAACTAGTTTAATTATTAATACCTATTAATATTAAATTTTATAATATATTATACTAAGTTATATAACTCTAAGTAATTAAGAATATTATAGTAATAGGGTAAGTTATATTACTTTATAAAAAACCTAGAGTAAATAGGAAATTACTTAGTATATATATTATTAATAAAGACTTTATTAATAGTAATATACTAATCCTATATTAATTTAATAGTTTTTAATAAGATAAACTAGATTATTTACTCTATTATAAGTTTATTTCTCTATTACTTCTTATAATAATATTTTTTATCCCTAATATAATAGTAAAAGAATACCTTTTTATTTATAATTATTTTAATAATAGTACTAAAGAGGCTATAGAGATTTAATAATTAGTTATAGAGGTAAGTCTTTAACTCCATATAAGATAACTTAGTATATAATATTACTTATAACCTATAATTATATAGGGACTTAACTAAAAATTTAATATATTAATAATAGAAGAGAAGGTAAATATGTGTAAAGTAGTTAATAATTTAAGGCTAGGTATTCTAAAAGGCCTTATAAAGAGCTTTCTAGTAATTTAAAAAAAGATTCTTAGTTATTATATAAATATAGTTCTTTTATATTTATAATATACTATTAGGGCTCTACTTAATTACTTTATTAGTTATAATTAATAAAATATATACTATTAGTATTAATAGGAGGTTAAGTTACCTATTAAGTAGGAAGTTAGTAATAAGTATTAAGTTAATAATTTATTAATTAGTAGTAAGGTTATTATAATTCTCTATAATATTAGCCTTAAAATTTTAGTTAGTTAAATTAACTAAATTTTTACTAATTAACCTACTTAAGTTATTATTTAGTTAATTAAATAACTAGGTTATAGTACTTAATATAAGTAGATTCTCTATTCTAAGTCTATTTTAGCTTAGTATACTAGGCTAAATTTTAGCCTAGTTAGTATTATTATTACTAGTACTAGTACTAGTATTAACTTCTTCTTCTTCTAATATTTTATCCTACTTATTTTTTATATTTAATATTATATTTTTTAGTATATACTATTAATAAACCTATTACTAAGTATTTAGAAATATAACTCTTACTACCTTTTTAAGTACTTTATTAAAATCTATTAGTATAACTTTAGGCGGTGAAATTTACTCTAAAATCACAATATTCCATATTTACTAAAGTACCTATTTATATACCTCTATACTCTTACTTAAAACTAAGTAAAAAGTAGTATTAAATATTATATAGACTACTATTACTTTATTAACCTTAAAAAGTAGTATATTAAATTAATTTAGTTATTATAATATATTAGTTATTTTTTTCCTTACTTTTATTATTATTTTTATTAACTTTATATATAATATTTATTAATAATAATTCTAGGTTTTACTACTACTACTTAAGGTATTATAAGTATATTTAGAAGACTATATTAATTTATTATAAGGTCTTATTATAATAAATTTTAGTATATTTAACCTTATTATTAGTTAGTAATTCTTATATAAATATCTGTGTTAATAATTATAGCTTATACTTATTATAATATAATATATACTAGAGATTATATATATCTATTGCCCAGTACTATATACCTATCTCTTACTTAATTTGGGTGATAATATTATAAGTAGTTAATTTACCTAACTTTAAGAGGTATTTAATTTTCTTATAAATTATACCCTCACTACTAGTCTCTACCTATATTAATTTATATAGAGATTAACTTAATATATATAAATTCTCCTCTATAGTGGGGTAATTATAATTATTATTAATTATAATAATAACCTACCTATTTTTATAATAATAAAATTATATTAACTATTTATAATTAGTCTTTAATATTTTTATATTCTATTTTATTACTACTAATGCCTTATTATACCTACCATAGTTATAATAGAGGTCCTAATAATATAACTCACCCTTCACTAACTTATATAATTACTTATAGTTAATGCTATACCTAAGAGTCTTTTAGTAGTTCTAAACTTAAGTAATAAGGCCCTTAAGAGTGGGATCTTATAAATATATTGTGGTAATAATTAGGAGTTATTTTTAGGCCTAAATATTAATACTATAGTATTAGAGAGGTATAGAGTCAAGGGACAACAATAATAAACAATATAACACATGGATCCTTATCTATACTTACATTTACACAACTCTTGTATAAAACATTGTGCACAATGCTATGTTTAGTGTGGCAGCCCGCGGGCTCTACATTTGTGGCTGTGATGGCCCACAGGCTTGCCCGAAAGGGTTTAAGTGACGGCTGAATAAGAGACCGGGGGGGGGCCGAATAGAGCGCCTCGCCCAGGACAAGCACCAACGAAACCTTCGATATCCCTGCGCGCAATCTAAACCCCCCTGAGCCGATCGCAAACCGCCACATGGGACGAAGAACCTCGTGAGAATTCGCGTCTGTCAAATTCAGGGGGCGCTTGTTCGTAGAATAGTTAGTCCGCGACCCGCAGTTACAAGACTCGCGAGTCTCATATCTCCACACAAAAATCACATAGTTCTATAGTAATAATAATATAATATAGAGATTATTAATTTCAATAATTAATAATCTAATAAGTATTACTTATATTAATTATTATTATATTTATTATATATATTATAATATTTTGATTCTCTTAATATTAATAATAATATTATTTACCTCTTAAGTTATTAAAAAAAACCTTAATAATTTAAAGAACTAGGTACTCTAGATTAAGAGTATTAAATTATTTATATATAATTATAGAGTTTAGGAAATAATTAATTCTAATAGTAGTATAAATTTTATAACTTTAAATTCTTAATATATTAAGCTTATAAGGAAACTAGAGCTTCTTAAACTATTTAATTATTCTTAAATATATATATAGAGTATCTTAGTAACCTTAATAACTCCCTTAGAAAATAAGGCTAAGTTTATACTTAATAAGGAAAATAACTAGTTTTATATATAATTTATAGTAAATATATTAATTATAAATTAAGAACTCTATAAAGAGAGGAGGTCTAAATATACTTTTTAAGCTACTATATAGAATAATATAATAAAGAGGATTTATATTATTTAGAATTATATTTATAAGAGTATAAACTCTAAACTTAAAACTTATTATTATTATACTAAAAAGAGCCTTAATATTTAACTCTATAAGCTTAAGTAGTATATAAACTATAGTTCTTAGGAGAAGAGGGCTTAAATAATTATAGAATACTAATTTATATTAGTATACCCCTATTAAAAATATCTTAATACTAAAAAGAATCTAAAAACCTAGATTTCCTACTAAGAGAGTACTTTTTATAAGGCCCTTATAAATAAAATACCTAATATAAAATCTATAAATTTATAATTCCTAGAACTTTATAAAGCTTTAAACTAGAGCTATATAGAGTTATAGGTATTTATATATTGAGTTGGGAAGAGTAGAGAGGTCTATGATAATACCCTTATAATAACTATAGAGTCTTTGGGTTAGTCTCGCGAGCACATAAGGAGCTAATTAATATAACTAAGTACTAAGGCTCTACTCCTAATACTTTAAATAGAGAAAAAGGTTAAGAATAAGTAAAGACTTTTACTAGTAATTACTAAAAGTAAGAAAAGTTAATTTTAGACTCTCCTATAATAAGTAAAACTACCTATAAAATCTATTAAATATATTACTTACTTCTAAAGTACTATTATATTAATAAAACTCTTTACTTAAAAACCTAAGAGCCCAATTATAGAATTTAAGTAGTACTTGAGTATTATATAGAGAATAAATCTAATTTTATAAAGTATATTTAAAAAATTATAGAGATTTCTATTTAGTGTAATCAATTATATAGAAGGTTAAGAAGTTAAATAGGAGTAATTTTTATAATTTAGAAGTATTATATACTTATAAATTCTATAATACTAGACTTAGGAGTAATAATTTATATTTTTAATAACTCTTATTAATTTATAATTTTAAGAGTAATTTTATTAAGGGACTTCTTATAAATAAGAACTTAGAGAATTTTAATTAAAGCCTATAGAATTACTTATATTTATTTAGAAGAGCTTAAGGGGCCTATTATAATCTAATTTTATAATATAGTACTTTATATAAATCTTAGGAATAACTTAGTATTCCTTTAAAAGTTTTATAAATAAGGAGTTTAATAGAATATAAGTCCTAGTAATAATTATATATACTATATAAATTATAATTTATTATACTCTCTTAAGTATATTAATAATTAATATATATTAAATTATTATTCTCTATATATTATAGTACTTATAATAATTATTATATTACTTAAACCTACTCTTAATAAGTTCTTAA
>JAXISO010000362.1:0-34348 GCA_036785465.1 Colletotrichum agaves | reverse complement strand
TTTTAACCCTAATAAGTAGTATAACTAACTCTTTTAATCCTAAATAGTTAATAAAGTTAAGAATAAAATAATAACTCTATTTAAGAAGTCCTATTTAGTTATTTATAGTATTAATAATACTAAAAAGCATAGGATTTTAACTTAATCTCCTACTATTTAATACTATAGTATATATTTACTACTATTAATTACTTTATCCCTTAGTCCAAATTATTAGATCTAAATTAGAGATATTATATAGGCCTATATATAGTCCTAAACCCCACTAACTAGAGACATTTATACCCACTTTCCTAATTAAATTCAAGATTAGTACTCCCCTAGTACTATTATAAAGGTTATAAAGCCTCTCTATAGAATTATAGAAGCTAGTACTTACTAGTGGGTAATATATAGTACTTATTATAGGGATAAATTATAAATAGAGAGTTCCTCTTTTAATCTATACCTATTATTAATAAATAAATTAAGCCCCTATTTTACTATTATTAGTATATAAACTAATAATACTATTAGTTTATTAATAGAGCTCTTTTTAATTATTAAAAATAAGGAACTAGTTAAAGCTAAGTTTATAGCTAAGCTAAAGGAGATTTTAACTTAGGAGACCCTAATTATATTTAATAGTAGTATTATTATATTATTAATAAATGGATTTATAACCCTTTATTAAAAGGGCCAAGGCTCTAAGTTAGAGCTTATTAATATTAAATCCATAGTTAAAAAGTAGTAATACATTAAATAATAAGCCCAAGGTACTTATATTACCTTAATTTACTAACCTAAGGCTTATTTTAACTTATTAATTATTATATAATATTAGGACCCCTCTAATAAGAATATTACTACCCTTAATAAGTAACTTTTATAGCTAAAGAATAATTTTAAGTATAGTCTTATATTTATTATACTATTATTACCTACTATAAAACTATTTATATTCGTGGATAAATTATTTGCTAATAACTAGGACTTAACCTCCCAACTTAATTATATTATTATCCTAGTTAATAAAAGAATTTATAATATATTATTCACAATTAATAGTAATATTATCCACTATAGCTTAATTAAGTATAAATAAATTACCCATAGTATATTAGCCTCTAAGATTTATACTATAGTCGCTGGTGTGGACCTAGCCTTTACTATTATATTAACCCTCTAGAAGATTACTACTAAGCTATAGATCCCTAATATAATACCTACTATAATATATATTAATTTATACTCACTATATAAGTACTTTATTAAACTTAGTACTATAAAAGAGAAGTAACTAATAATTAATATTATAGCTCTCTACTAATTATATAAGTAATAAGAGCTTACTAAAGTTTACTAGGTTAATAGTGAAGATAACCCTACTAATATCTTTATAAAGGCCTTACTAAATAAAGCCCTCCACTACCTTATTAATATAAATAGGATTATAATATATATAAAAGAATAGGTTACTTAGATAAGTAAGGAGTAGAGAGTAAAGAGAATATATTTTGCATTATTAGAGTATATTTATAATTATTATAAAACTATTTAATTTATATATTTAGAAGGGTATATTAGGTGAATCCTAGTATAAAAGAAAAACTACTAGTATTGGGATATTTGCCCACATCACTAGATCCTATATAGATCCAAGACTTCAGAGTGGATACTCTAGTGGTCACATAGGTAGTTATATAATCCACATGTGACTACATATGACCCTCCTCGACCAAATATTATTCCTTCCTTTAAGGCCTCCCTCTCTAAATAACTTACCTTAATTAACCCACTTTTACTTTATATACAGTAGACCTATTGTCTCTACTGCCGAAGTATTGGAACTAGCTGGTATAGTGAATCCTATAATAGAATTAAAAAAGTTCTCTAGTTTATATAAAGTAATTAAGAATATACTAAATTAAACTCTATATAGAGTTAAGGTTACTTTTACTTTATTACTAGGATATAAGACCTATTTAATAATAATATAAATATTACTAAATATACTATTATTATAATAGTTAAAGAATTAAGTATACTTATTACCTTATAGTAAATAATATAAAGGGGGTAAAATCTCTATTTCTAAGGTATAGCCCTAGAATAACTTAGGAAAAAATAAGGAATAACTTCTTAGATTTTAAAGTAGACTAGACTAGATACTATTCTTTAGTATATATATAGGCCTTATTTATAAACTAACTATAAATTTAACTAGCTTTATTTAAATAATTTTCAGGGGTCTATAGAAACTTATAGTATATTCCTTTAGTTCATACTTACTTAAATTAAGAAATATACTAACTAGGCTATTTATTAAGTAAATTAACTACTTAAGAATTATATATAATATAGACCTAGGTACTTAATAACTATTCTATACTATATATTATAGTATTATAAGAGCTCTTTTAATAATATACTTAATATATAGAATTTATAGGGGCTAGTATCCCCATAGTATTATATACCTAATTACTATAGTATATATAGTATAACTTGCCCACTACTTTCTTAGTTAAAATAGTCCCTAGTTAATAGTATTATTAGATAGAAGCTAGGTAATATACATATCCCTAATACAGTGTATTACTAACCCACCTAGACTAGCAAAGTAAGTCTATATACTGTGTACTATGTACTAGGATCTTTGCCAGCAGTATAGTAGAGAGTTTTAGGGGTTAGGGATATTCCACTATAATCCTAGCTAATATATAGTAGTATAGACCCCTAATACTTAAGCCTTTAGTACACAATATAGCCTTATTATAGCTTTTTAAGTAGACTAAGTAATAATACTATGGGCTAATTATAGGAAATAATTAAATAATTTATTAGTAGTATACTTAGTACTTTAATTAACTATTATAGTCCTAAGTAAAATAAGTTATATTATATTTTAATATAAAGAAATTTTAATATATTAAGAGTTATTATACCTTACTAGGCTTTATTTACTATACCTCTATAAATAATACCTAATATAGGAATTATATATATTAATTAGAATACTATATAGTACTTAGGTTAATTTTTAGAGCCCTTATTTTATACTATTTATTCTTATAAGTCTTATTTTAAACTAAGTAGGTTAATATTATAAGTAATAGAAATAATATCCAGAAGTTACTATATTTCTTATAAGTATTATTATCTAAAGGCTTTAAAATTAAGTTAGAGATTACTAGTAAGAAGATATTATTATTCACATATATTAAGAAATAATTCATAGAGACTACTTAAACCTTTAAAGGCTTTAATTATAACTTTAAATAAATATACACAAAAGGGCTCACTAGAAGTACTAGGTATTATAGAATAATATTATTTCATTTCGGCAGAATAAACTTTATTTTATAGTATAAAATATATAAATATATTACTAGTAAACTTAATTTAGGTACTACTAGGAAGTAATTAGGTATTAATAATTTATTTAATTTTCTTAGATTAATACTTATTTTATAAGTATATAAATTACTAAATAATTATATAACTATAAATCATAAGCCTATTAATATAGGGTTAATACTTTAAATTAAGACTAGAGCTACTGGAAGGAAGCTTGTAATAGAAGACGTTGTTTCTTAACTCTAGTTATTATAAAGTTAGGAAAAATTAGTTAGTAAGTATAAATAAAATATATATAATATAATAAAGTTAATAGATTATTAGTATAGTTAATAGTAGTATAATAAATGTGGGATAAAGTTATTATATAAATGATGTTGATTTAATGTAATACTACTAAGGTCTATTAATTAAAAGGTGATTATTCTACTTAATTAAGGGATTTCCTCCTATTTAGGTCTAAGTAAGGTTTTATTTTATATTTACTTATTATTACTAGTTCTTATATATTATTTAATATATTTCTAGTATTACTTTATTTAAATATAATTATTAATTTAATAAAAGTTAGTATTCCTTATAAGATAATCCTGGCTTATATATATAGTTAATTAAGTAATGACTATAAGTAGTGAGTTTCCTATAAATAAGGGGATCCCTATTCTTAATAGAAGTTATAAATACTATAGTAAGAGCTATAATAGGTAAGTATAGTAGTATTCTAATAATAAAGCGAGGTGAGGTATTATAACTTATTATAAATATGTTAGCTGTTGGCTTAGCTTTACTATTTAGGTATATTTACTGTTAAAAAGAGCAGCTGAATTTATATAGAATAAAATATATTAATCTATTAATCTACTAGACAAGCCGGGGTCCCCGGGTCCCTCGGGGCATCGTGTAGCCACTCCGCCCCCATATATAGCCGGGCTAGCCTTAGCCAGCTTATCCTAGTAGGCCTTCCCCTTCTAGACTTTCCCTCACGCATAATTATTCAGAACCTAAATAGAGCTACCCAATACAAAGTGTTGAGGATTGGGTCTGGGCCCGGCGATAACATGCATGCACGTCCGCATTAGGACGCCAGGTAACTGATAACACACTGCGCGTGACGTTCATTTCGCCATGCTTAAGGGTTGGGAAGATACCTCAAACTCAGCTTACCTATCTAAATCTACCCTGTATGAGGGAGATATGAAGATTATTTTAATTTGTCCACAGCTTATAGCAAATGTGCTCTTGGTTGGCCTTTCTTGTACTGGATGGTATAATTTACCGCCAATAGTGTATAGACTAGGAGACTACTATTATTGGCCTTTAAGTATATAAGAATTAATAAGTCTTATTATCCCCTCTAATTCCTGATTCTTTCTAAACCTCAAAGATTTTATCCGCAGCATCACAACTAAATCTAAATCATAAACCTCAATCAATATCACAGTCCCCAGCTCGAAGGAAACATGGCTGAAAAATGTGCTACTGTACCTTGGAGCCCACCGAGACCCATCTCACTGTTGCCGAAGCCGAAATATTCCTTCGATGTCGGCTCCATCTCCAAGTGGTCCGGGTATACGGTGTCAGGGATAATCACGTAGTCCCCGATAGAAACGGAGGACACAGCGTCACCGATCTCCGATACGTAGCCGACGGCCTCGTGGCCCATTGTCCATGGAACGGCACCGCCCATGTAGCCGCGGTAGATATGCAGGTCGGATCCGCATACGGCCGAGGTGGTCACCCGCACAACGACATCGGTCTCATTGACGATGGTTGGTCTGGCGACGTCTTGAACCGTCATCTTGAAAGGGGTGCCATGATAAACGACGGCGCGCATGGTCGCATTTGGCCAAGAAAGATGAAGAGACATGCTTCTTTCGGTCAATCCTGTTGGCTTTCGTTGCCTAGCGTAGATCGGGCGATGCTCTTGTTCGTATGTATTGTGGGATACTTTGGATGCTCTGCCGTACACTGGTTGAACACTTGTAGTCTGGAGATACCGACCATATATATACATGGGCAATGGAGACCGATAATTCGCATTCTTCATCGAGACCGTCTCATCCAAAGCAAGCCCCAGAGGCAGCAAACACCAAAGAAGCAAGACCTGACCTGCCAGCTGTGCCAAAACACTACCGTTCGCTGTGTCTGAATGTCTTCGTTGTTGAGGCCGCAATTCCGGCAGTCAAAATCCCGCGCCTATTCCTGGGTTGTCACGCCAAGGTATGCTCCACCTGGTCATTCTTGATCGCGGTGGGGACAGGAAACGATTCGGCTCAAGGCAGTTCTGGACTCGGCTGATACAACGCCAGCCACAGCACAACCCCGCAGATACTGTACATGAATGTTTGCGAAGAATGATAAAACCCCACATATCCAGAGTTGCATCTGGACCTGCATCGATAGCATCAGGGGAGGTGGGGATGCCAGAGACGATGTCTCCTCGTAGGTGGAGTGACTAGTGACGCCATGGTCGACCGGCAAGCCAACGCCATACACCTTTCCTTAGAGGGGCGATTCATCATTTTCCCTTCCTTCCAATTCTTATGTGGCGTAGATTTAGTCCTCGAACGCATGCCTGCGTTCATCTGCAAGGTAAACAGTAGGTTCGCAGGGCCTTGGAAAGACAATCAATACATGTATGTCGGAATTGAATGATGTTTTCGGAACCCTTATGTGGCTTTACGAAATACAGTCGCAATCTGGAGGCCGAGAGACTGTCAAATAACTCACTACACTGGCTTATGCCTCTTCATTCCGTCCTTCTATCAAGTCATCCACATGAAAACACAACGTTCGCCTAGCAAGCAGCATGACTGGCATGACTGGCAAGATGACAAGTTCTGCGCATTGACGGCTGCTTCTGTCTACCCATCTTGGCTCAGCTGAACATACTCTACGCCAGGAGTGATCCCTGCTTTCTGGCAAACGCATGCATCCATGTCCTCGTGGGTCACCTGGGAACCTCCTGCGCCGTACAAACCTGTCTCCGAGTCCTGTTTTGCCCTAGCTCGGTCGGTGGTCGGGCCCACAGACCCCAGCAGCATCTTCTGGCCGAGGAGCGGGCCCGGGCCGCGCAGCAGTATCTGGCCCGCGTCCAGGTGGAGATGGCCGATGATGTCCATGCCGGCTTGCCCGAGGTCGTCTAGTTCTTTCCACTGCTGTCCACCCTTGCTATGAGGGGTGCCAAGAGAGATGAGGTGCATCGTGTAGAGATCTTGACGCAGTGCCTTTTCGGACTCTTTGACGCGCCTCGCCAACGGAGCGAACAGCGCCCTGCACTGCTTTTTGATGTTGATGAGGGTTACGTTGGGGATTTCGTCCAGAACGAAGCTGATGGAGATAGTCGGCGTCGCTCCGTTGTCACTGGTTAGACTTGCCTGAGCAACGTTGGCTTGTAGGATGAATTGGGCCTGTAACTTCAATATGCCGCTCACGTTCAACGTCGGCGGCTCGCTCGTGATCTTTTCGTGCATGTCCATGAACTCGTCCAAGTCCCAGGTCTTGGCAAATCGAGCAAGGGCGGCAACAAGCTCTGGCTCGACCTGGCTTTTGACGTCTACGTCGCCTAGATCCCTATTCCATCGGATCTTCTCGATGACGGCACTTATCCGATGTTCGGCAGTCTTGAGCTCTTCGACGCGCTGGTCAGCAGCCGCCGCCGGTCTGCCATCCCACAGGCGGACGACATCTACTTTAGATACAGCTGCCAGCATATCCAGGTAGAGCTGTCTCTCTTCTGCTGCATCCAGGTCATCATCTATTTCAAATAGGTAATCAAGGTACTTAACCAGAACCCGAAGCTCATGAATAGACACTAGCTGTTGCATGTGGCTCAGCAGCTTGGCCTAGGCGATCCTTTGCGAGCTATCGAGCATGTTGTTATTTATGATATGGACAACAAAAGTGAAGCTGCGAGACTTCCCACCTTGATCAACCCAAAGTCACAGCACACGGCACGCCTCATTATGTTCGTTGTATGCGTACCGAGGCGGACGAAAGGTGGTCAGCGGGTAGTGAATAAATGGGCCTTGATCTACATCTGCCTGTGGGCTACCTAATAGCCTCGAGGAACTACAACCCATTATCACAGCAAGGCTGGGGTTAGAACTATATCAATAATCAGCAGACGAGTTCAATATCTTTGTAAACTTATATACACATTTACAACAACAAATAAAGCACAAAAGCAACAACTAACAAAAGAACCGTTGACCATATTATCTCCCTTTCTACAGTACAGGCGTGCAGGAAAATATCTAGAGAGTACTCACCTATAAACAGCTAGATTCTACAATGTTGCAAAGTATCCGGCGGTATCCACCTCACAAGCACATAAGGAGTTTATATTAGGAGAATCTAGTAACAAGGTTAATATCCACAAATAACTTACAGGCAGGCCATACCATACAAAGCCAAGACCAGCCTCAGCTCCCTAAATAGCTATAACCACAACAAAATACAGCATATCTATAAATTACTTAACAAGTCCTATCCCCATAAGTGAAGCCCACAGTACTATATAACGAAAAACACCGATCATTTAACTATATAAACCTACTCTATTCTGTCTTAAAGTAGCATACACTTCACTTTAACCACTTGTTCACCACTAAACACGCGCAGTCGGCGCAACCGGTTTAGCTTAACTATATAGTAAAGAGCTATTTTCTCTAGTCTTTTAACCTGGATTCCATTACTATATACTATTATACTTATTATTCGCTAGTATATACACCTACAATATATCCCCAGCCCTTCCCTCACTAGTATTTCTCTATTATAGCTTCTATAAATAGTATATAGTAGTAATATACACCTTAAGCTCTATAAAGTAAACTAGAAGTATAGTGAGTACAACTACTAAGGTATACATTCACGAAGTTCCCTAAGTACTTATATAGGATCTCTTATTCATATCAGTCCCAAAGATATTATTATAAGTAACCCGGACCTTATAAAGTATATACTCAGTATATATACAAAGTACACACATTTAGACTAGTACTATACTATGCAACTAGACCCCTAGTATAATAATATACTATCTAGTAGGGATAATATAATACATAGTAAGCTTTAGTCTTAAATATTAAGAGGGGTAGATTATCTCTTATATTATAACTCTATTCTTATATATAACTAATAATTATATATAGTAAAGTATTCTAGTAAGGAGGTTATTAGTCTTAAAGATAAAATAAATAGTAGTATTCTCTACCTTATATACTTAATAAATATATATATCTTTGAGAATAAATAGTTTAATTTTGGGTTAAAGGCGTAGTATTTTACTCTTAATATTATCTCTAATCTCGCATTCAGTAACCCGTTTAGCGATCTAGCGTCCAACTCGGACGTCCATAGGTATATTCACACAATCAAGCAAAAAATACTAAGCATCTTCATCGCAACTATCCTTCCCTTATTACTCACTATACTATTATAGCCGGGGCTTAAATAGCTATTACCTTTAGAAAGTAATACTACTAGCTTTAATAAGTTAATATAATATATCCTTAATAGCTATACCTAGTTAAGAGCTAGTCGCGCTAATTATTGCTATATAGGTAGTTTGTGTATATATTAAGGGAGCTCCTCACTAATTAATATTAGTAGAATAGCAAAAGAAATTACTAGTAAATACTTTGGACTAAATAAGAAGTTAGAGTAGGATATACTTAGTTCTTTTATAGTGCACAGCCTTATAGAGGAGGAGGCATCTTTAGAAATCCTCATACAGATATGCAGCTTATTAAGCTTTCTTTTATATTCTACTTTAATACCTTAAGGTACATTAAATACTATAATATTCACTAGGAGGTCACGCGCGTTAATAAGTAATATAGACTTAATAATATACTATATCTTTAATTTAGTAAATACCTTCTAGTATTTATTATTAATATTTATAGTTAACTAAGATAAATATAATTATTATTAAGACCTAAGAGTACACAAGAGATAATATATATTAATTAATAAAAGCTACTTAAGACTACTTTATTAGAGATTTAGGTAAAATAAGTTTCTAATTAGACTAACTTATACTACTTTATTAATTAATTAGTAAGCTTCCCGTGGGCATAGTATTTCTCTCGTGAGTATAAATTAGGATACTACTTAATTAATACTAATTCTTTATACTAAAGTATAATAGTTATTACTAGTTTATAATAAGTAAAAGCGGAGTTATCCCAAATTATACTGGGGGCTAGGAAGGCTACCGTACTAATAGCTTTAGTATTATTAATATATTATATTCTATATTATAAGAGCTAGAAAGAGATATATTTTTACTATTAATAGGTAATTTATAATTATCTAGAGGCTACTTATAGTTAGAATTTAATAGAAAAGTATAAGTCTATAGTAAATAAGTTTTAGTATTAAATATTAAGGTGGCTAAGTTCTGTCCGCGGTGTTAGAATATTAGAGAAGGTAGAAGGCATCTAAATTAATTAAGCCGCGCAGAAGTACCTTTAAAGGATCTAACCCTATTCACTCTCTATATAGTGGATTAAAGTATATATCTAGGTACTTTATATAAATTTTATTATAGCCAACCCCTAATTATTAAGCTAATATAAAATTAAGTACTAGAAAGTAACTACTTAATAATTACTTTTCTAGGGTTTCCCACTATTCTAATTATAGCCTTTAAGTAATTAAATCTATATTAAGACTATATTCCAATAGTATAATTCTTCTCAACTATCTAGCTAGCTTTTATATAAATAAAAATATATTTTAAAGTTTAGTACTATAGTATAGACCCTTAATAAGAAGTCTATACTAATATTTACTTAGTAATTAAGTAAAATTACTATTATACTTTATATAAAATACTTCCTAATAAGCCTATAAGTATATAGTTTTAGCTTTTAATTTCCTAAGTATAACCTGTAACTAGTATTTATAGAAGGTATCTTTTCTAAATATTATGGTTTACTAGGTTTTTATTATAGATGATTTCTGTGAGACCTTAAATATGCTAACTTAATATTTCTTAGATATAATTTTAATACCCCTATTATTATATTCCCCTCTAATATTGAAGTAGGAGAAGCTATTATTATCCTAGTTAATTACTATAAAAGATTTAGTCTAAAGAGCTAAAGAGTAAATATTAGCTTTAATATATATAATATATAGGTAATACTATAAGTATTCTAGCTAGGAGATTTATTAACTAGAGTAAAGGTTATTTATAAATAGTTTATAACTATTAATATAGTAGACTATTATGGGCTATATAATATATGGTATTTTAGTTTAGTACTAGTAAGCTAAGTTTAAGTATACTTTTATTCTTAGTTTTAATTATTTAAAGCTAAGGTTTACTTATACTAAGAGGTGTGGCTAAGCTTATAGTACTTACTATTAGCCCTTTACTTTTAATTTTAATTATATAAGTATAAATTCCTTCTATTAGACTACTTTTAAATACTATTAATATATATATTACTATTATAATAACTAAGGTACTATGCTATATTTTTATAGGATACTAGGGCCTATTCCTTACTTATATTATACTTATTATAACTAGTTATAATTATATAATATAGGCTATAGGAGGATTAAAGTATTAGTACTCTATATAAGACTTACTATAGGTAACTTCCTATAGGAGAATTAGTAGTAGGAAATTAAATAAGCTTTATTTAAGTAGAAGTAGTCTAGGAGACTATACTTACTTATAATTTCTTAGTTAGTCCTCTTCTAGAATATTCCTAAAACAACTAAAGAAACTACTTCTACTAAATATAATTACTACTAAATACCCTTACTTATAGTTATCTATTACTTTACTAAAGTGTATATTACCTCTCTATTACTAGGCTAAATATATTATACTGTGGGAAGATCTTATTTATAAAACTTGCCCTTAGCCTAGCGCGTGAGGTGTCACAGTATCCCCACGCGTACTTAATAGCTGCAGTGTCTACCGCAAGCTATAGTGTTTGGTGCCCTTAATTGTATAGAGTAAGGGCACGTGAGCTCACAATAGTAAAATGTATACTCAGACCTCCAGTATTAAATAGAAGTAGCCCAGGAGTAATTTCGGGAAGACTACTTTAAGTACCTAATATATATACTTCTCCTACTAATATATTAATAGTCACACTTTCACTCAAGAATAATAGGTATTTATTACTAGACTATAATAAATATATAGGTAGTAAGGGCTAAGTTTAAGAAATTAGACTAGTTTTCTTTATATTACTTAACTTACCTAGTTAATAATAAGAGTATTATACTCCCTAATATAGCTCTTATAAAATAATTATAAGTTAAGTATATTAATAAAGTAGAGTATAGGTATATTTAGGGAGCTAATTTTCCCTATTAAAGAGTAGAATTACCTAGATAAGTAGTATTAGCTTTATACTATTAAGTTTATTTTAAATAAAGACCACACCCCTAGTAGTATAATAGTACCCCCAGCGAGCTAAATACTACTATGTACACCTACTAAAATTATAACTACTAGCTCTAGTATTCTATAGTATAGTAAATACACTAGAAGCTACGATATTACTAATAGCACTATGAATACCTACTATAGTGGACCCTATATATATACTATTATTAGTTAAGAATTAGTAGTAAAGGTATAAAAGGAGATAGCCTCCTTCCTTATTATAGAGAGTATAATATTATTCCTTAAGTTTAAGTGTCCCATAAGTGGAATATTAATTTAATATATAGCCACGCACACTTTTTCATAATATTAAATTAGTGTTTCCGCCGCCCTTGTATATAAACATAGCTCTGCGTGCGCGATTTATTTTTACTTATCCCATTTTACTCTAATACCCGCGACCTACTTAGCTTAAGTATATGGATACTATAGCTAATTAATAAACTTATTAATATTATTACTAGTTTTAATATATTATTAAATTATTACACTTGCCTAATAGTAATTATATTCTAGTCTTATAAAGCCTTTTGTATTTTTACCTTTATTATAGTTAACTATTCTAGAATATTCTTATATATATATACTCTTAATAGTTTAGTTAAGTTCTCTTCTTACTCTCTTTTTATATACTTACTAATTAAGTTACTCTTATATTCCTCTATTAAATTAATAATTAAGTTTTGTAGTATATTCTCTTAGAGTATATTCTGGATTATGTCTCTTATTAAACTCTCTAGCTTATCTAGGATATTTAGTATTTACTTCTCTAGCTTACTATATTTCCCTTCTAGCTTACTAATTTTAACTTAAAGATTCTTTAACTTATTCTTAATAAGATCTTATTAATACTCTAAATTATTATAAATACCTTCTACTTTAGTCTAGTATTTATTAGAGGTTATATTTTAATATTATAGTTATAGTATATTTTCTTATAATTATTTAACCTTATACCCTAGTTATTAATTCTCTTACTCTTATAGTAATTATTAATCTTCTTACTTATTAACTTAATATAGTAAGTTATATAGAAGTAGTATATTACTATTAATATTTATATTATTAACTTTAAATCTTACTAGGTATTATACTTTTATTACTAAAGCCGGCGCAAATGTCGTGGTACTTTGACTCTATAAAAGTACTTATTTAGAGCTTGGGTGCGAAAGCTTATACTTATTCTCATTTTTATCCCCCCCTAGGCATATATATTTGGAAGTGACTAGTGCGTTGCGCGACTACTCAGTGTTACTATACTGCGGCGGTGCATAGTTAATAAGAGTACTTTTAGCTTTATTAGTTATACTAGCTAGGACTATACTAGGCTTCTCTAAGTAATTAGAGTAATTACTATACTATAGAGGAGAGCCCTAATAACGCGGGATAATATTAAAGCCTAGTATTATATATAAATTAGTTTCTGGTTAAGAGCTACTCTTATAATTAATAATAGTAAATACCTTACTACCTTTACTATTATATAATCTCTATAGCTATACTATATATTAGTATCAATATAGCTTCTCTCTCTTTAGTATTAAATAATATTAAATAGCCTTAATATAAGTATTAAGCCCCTATCTTAATAGTTAATTAGCCAGAAAATATAGGGAGAATAATAGAGATAATATAGCCAATATAAAAATATCAATAGTATACCAGGCCGGATCGTCGAGAGCCTTATAGTTAGGAAAATCATTTAGCACTATATACTATACGCGGGTATTATTGTGTAACTAAAATCTAAGGTAAATAAGATTGCCCCTACTACCCTTGTGGCCCAGTCGCGTGTATATATTATCTAGGTGAGGTAGGCCTAGACCCTTTAATTTATAAATATTATAGCAGAGTAAATTAAAATAATTAAGTGTAATTTATAAGTAAATAATAGTTTTAC
This sequence comes from Colletotrichum agaves, assembly GCA_036785465.1. Classification (NCBI taxonomy): domain Eukaryota; kingdom Fungi; phylum Ascomycota; class Sordariomycetes; order Glomerellales; family Glomerellaceae; genus Colletotrichum; species Colletotrichum agaves. The sequence goes on along the minus strand of JAXISO010000362.1, from coordinate 20,684 downwards.
TATATTCACTATTAACCACAGTAAGGCTGAAACGAAAATAAATAGTCTCTTATAATATATGCGCGATACTAAACTTAATAACCTAGTTTATAAATTTATACTCGCGTTTGCCTTAGGTTTCGCATACTAGAAACCTATTAACTAGTAGTACTTACTAGGTTATATTATATAATATACTATATTTATTTATAATTAATCTCCTAAGTATTTATATATAAGAAGTAGTAAATAGAACCTTAAAGACTTATATAATTATAATATTACACTTCTATACTATTTAATAGAGTCCTTTATAGGTTACTATAAATAAAATAAGTTCCAACGTGACTATAATTTAACTCAAGGTATATTAGGGGCTCTTAGTTAAGTAGTAGAATAACTAGGGCCGTGGGTAATAAATCCAAGCTATATAATATATAAAGATTATAGCTTGGATAGGTTCTAATAGGATCCTAGTCCTACTCACACAGAGAGTTAAATAAGTATTTAAGAGTAATTAAATAAATAGAACACTGAGAATAAGTTAGTTAATTAATAGGTGTGTGTACGTGCAGAATAAGGCGGGCGGGAGTGGAAAAAGTAGATACTGACGCGTATAAATATAGGGACTAAGTAATATATACTAAGTAGAATACAGAGTAAATACTTTATAAGGAGAAATAAAAATTTAGGGCTAGGAAGTAGAGATATATAATACTTAGTACTTTATTATTCTACTTATAAAAATACTATTAGTATATATTAGACTGGTTTTATATAGCTCTTAGGCCTATATTAGATAATTAGGAAGTAGGTAAAATAGAGATCTAATATATCTATATTTTATTATATAAGGGATATAGTAGTATACTATTCTATAAATAGAGTCGCTAGTAATAAAGTAACTAATTAGTTAATTTACCTTAGTAAGTATACTTATATAAGTATATAAGGCTAACTTTACACAGTATTATAATATAGATCCGCGCAACCCTTTAAATAAACTACTTAGTTACTACTAATTAAGTATTATATATAATATAAATACTACTAATTATTATTTATTTAAGGGCTATTAGCTAGTATTATAAGGTAATTTAATTCTAGTATAGTATTTATAATTAGTAGCCGCCTAGAAGAATTACTATATATAGTGTCCCCCTTTCTCTAACTCTAGTTAATAAGTAGATTTAGTTAGAGGTATTAGTTACTAGGTCTAGCTTTTTATAGTGTTTAGTGCTCCGCGGTTGGCTATTAGTGGCTTTAAGAATAAAACCTAGACCATAGGTAACTAATAAAAGTATATAATATAAGTACTTATTTAGATAGCTAAGGGGCTTATAAGTATTAACTATACTGGCTTTACTAGGACTTAAAATGAGTGCCCTAGGGCTATTATCCATAGTTATAAGCTTATTTAATTAATAGTAAATAAACGCGACCCTTATTTATAATATATATAGTATATTATTAAACTTATACTCTAGGATAGTATTTATACTTCCTAGTATAAACTATATTATATACTATTTATAGTCCTATAAAACTAAGTCTTACTATAATAATACTATTTATTAATATAATTACTATTAGTACTAACCTTAGCCCTATACTTTATATAAGTATATAACTAACTAAATAAATAGAACCTTTAAATAATTTTCTTTATAGTATAATAATCCAGGGCTTATTAAAAGAGCACCCTTAGCCTACACACAATATATTTCACTAGTGTAACATATATAATATACTTTAGTAACTATAATTTAAGTAGTCCTAGGGATTCTCCTAGGCTACACCTAATATATTATAAGGTATTATATTAACTAGTAGCTAAGTAATATAAAGAATAGGGGCTACCTAGCCCTTGAATTCCTAGATAATAATTATAATTCATTACTAGCTTTCGCGGACTCTTTTTCTTATAAGTAGTATAGTAAAGACTTAGGTATCTTATTATATAGCTAGGGTAACTTCTTCTCTCCTAACCTAATAACTAGAAGTAGCTTTTAATTTTAATTATAGCTAGTAATATTATGGAAATATTAATTCTACTACTAAATAATTATATTTATACCCACTATAACTTTCAATAAATCTAGTATAATAAATACTAATAGCTATTAATATTTATTACTTAGTTATATAACTATAGTCTTTTTCTCTCTTTATACTTAGTAATTAAAAGTAGCTCTCTATTTTAATTATAAGTATATAATTAGTAGTAATTAAGTATTACCCCCCTTAGTATTAATTAAATAATATTTTATAAAAGCTACTTTAGGGTAATTTATATACTTTAAATAGCTAGCCTTAGTACTATTAGTTAATATAGCTAGAAAGGTTCTTAGAGGACTATAGTTAATTAGTAGGGTATACTTCTCTAGATCACGCGCGGGCTAGGTTAATTATAAGAGTAATAGGGTATTTAATATCCTAGTAGTAAAGTTATATAGTATAACTAGTACTTTATATAAGCACGGAAAGGTAGGTAGGTAATAAAGTAGTAAAGCTTCCACACGTATATAATAATATATCGGGTAGAGTATAGTATATAAGGATCATTTTAATAGTTTATTACATAATATTTAAATAGAGGAATTTATGAGGATAAGAAAGATATGTATTTGTTAAAGTCTTGCTTACTTACTTTTCTAACTAGAAAGGTGGGAATATTTCTAGCTTATTATACCTCTCATTATTACACTTAGACCTCTTCGGAGCTCCATACTAGTCCATTACGGACTACCAAAGTGGGTCCGTGTGGGTCCGTGTGGGTCCAAGCGGATCCGGACCTCCGAAGTAGTCTATGCGCTGCATTAGCGTACGCTTTGACGCATATTTCTATAATTAAATTATTATAGCTATATTTAGTAGTATTAGCATATAGTATCAAACTATATACTATTCAACTACAAATTTTATAAGGAATTCAAATATTCAATCCATTTCTTCATATCATATAAGATCATAAAGATATAGATAAATATAGAATATTTAAATTCTTTATATATAAATATAGTTATAAAAGAATATATATTAACCTTATTAGGTTATATTCTTACACTTTATATATATAACTCCCTCCTTAAATTACTCTTTACTTAGTATTCTTATAAGTAAACTACTATAGAGGTACTTTCTTAGTTAAATATATAGTATAAGATATATAGCTAGCTATACCCCTGAATTAGTAGAACTTATATTAGTAGACCTTATATATACTAGTACTTAGCTACTATAGTAAGAGTACTATAGTAGTAATCTAGTAAATATAAGCCTTATAGTATACTTTACTTTATTACTCCCTATAATTTATCTTTAAAGTACTTATAGTAAACTAAGTATAATAATTATTTATTAGTAGTTAGGGTCTTCTACTTATACTTAAAATATATATTAACCTTAGGGAAGCTTTTAAAATACTATTATATAGTTAGAGTAATTATATAATTAATATAGACTATGTTATTATAGTACTTAAAATCTCGTTATGTGTATTATAAGCTAGGTATAACCCTATATACGCGCCCGCCTTGGACAAATTTAAATAATACCTAGTATTCTTTATTTTAAGAGATCTATACCCCATAGCAACGACTTTATTTTAACTAAATAAGGCTTAATTATAAAAACCTTAATTAGAGGCAATTAATTCTCTAGCTATTATATTAATTTTATAACTTAAGACTTTAATATAAATTATAAATAGTAGGTAGTTTTATATACCTTATAAGTAGAGACTAATAAGTTAACTCTAATAAAAGTACATAGTACTTCCATTATAGGAAATAACTTTTATTACTAGTAATTTTAGCTTAATATTATATAACTATAGTTATTTATATTCTTAACTTAAACTAGAATATAGTACTTATAGTTCACTTACTTAGTAAACTATTTATACCCTAGGTTTATAAATAAAGTAATAGCCCACTATTATAACTAAGTAGTATACTATCATAACTAAGTTACGTAGCGTGTAATTCACTTTTTTTTAAAAAAGTCCTAGGACTTAACCTAGTTTATAAGACTAAGTCTATACTAGGTAATAAGAATAAAAATTACTATATTAATACTCTATTATTAATTATAATAGTTTTATAAGTTAAGCTTAGCTCTATTAATAGTAGGTTAATAAGGGCGCTAGCCCCGGCTTTCTAGAGCTCTTAAGGTAGCCTATTATCTCTAAAAGAGCCCCTATATATTCTATTTTACCTCTTATTATAATAGTTAGAGCGAGCTAGTTTATATTTCTAAGTTATATTCTAAGGACCTTAGCATAAGTCTAGGTTAAGAGTTCTTATTAAGAATTATAATATTAAGTTAGAGGTTCTTATTAAGGATTATAATACTAAAGTAACCTTAATTATAATATATATAATTTATAGTTAATTTAATATAGTTCCCGTTATTATGAGCCTAGAACTTCTTATTAAAATTATTATTCTTGTGGACTTCCTAGATTACTACTAAGTACTTAAAGCTAAATTAGGAAGATAGTTTAATAATATAGAAGAATAAATTCTAGTAATCTACTACTAAGATTTTATACTTTAAATAGTCTTAAGTAAAATATTCTTAAAAGCTATAATTTTTATAATAGTTATAAGAATAGTTATAATGTTTTATATATTACCCTTATAATACTTAGGTCTTCCCTTCCCATAGTATTTTATTAGTAAGTGGGCTAATTATATTCTTTAGTAAAATTAATAAAAATCCTAGATAAGATAGATTTTTAGAGGTATAAGTTTATAAGTACAATCCTGGACCTCCTATATAGCCTTTGGAGTTATTTATATAAGTACTATATATATTCTATAGACTATTCTAATATACTCTTAAATATATTTATAAAATATATATATTGTCTGGGTATTTTAGATATATAACTTAATAAGAATCCTTTGGGTCACAGCTTTATATCCCTAGTAGTATTTATATATATATTTTCCTTATTAAAGTCTAATAATTACCACACTAGAAATAGAACACATTTATATACTCTATTAATCTTTCTCCTTCCTCTTATTTCTTAAATTAAAAGGAATCTAGACAGGCTCGCGCTAGAGAATTTCTAAGTAAGACTAGGTTTTCTAATAATAGGGCAAGTAATAGCAGCGCGAAGACTAAGTCCTTACTAAGAAGAGTAATACAAAGCTTAGGTAATTTATAAGTAGTAATATATATAAGGAGATATTATATTATTATATAGTTATAAAAATAAAAATATTAGGGAGGTTTATATAAATTTATTATTAAGTATACCTTAACTACTAAAGACTATATATATAAAGAGTTTACTATTTAAGGTATTTAATTAATAATATAGTAAATATAAAGCTAGAGTTATAAATTAATTAAGTAAGTAAAGTAGCTATATTATATTAGCCTTTTTAATTACTTTATTTATTAGGTTCTTGCCTCTTAAAACTAACTAGCTTAAAAGTATAAATACTGGAAATAATCTCTTTACCCCTTAATAGAGCGCGACCTTGTGGCCCTCGCCTCTGTGGGCTAATCTTTAATATTAAACTCTATACTTAACTAAGTACAATATATACCTATCCGTGTTTAAATATATATAAAAGATTAATAATAATATAGTTAAGACTAAGACTCTAGCTTTTATAAATTATTATAGCCTAGCTTTATATTAGGGGGATTTATATTTATAATAAGTAGTTATAAGGTAATTAATTACTATACTTAATAATAGTACTATTAGGTTTAATAACCTTTTTCTTACTATTAATAAACTTAACTTTAAGGACTAGATTATATTAGAAAAGATATTAAGTTAATAGCTCACTATAGGCAAATATATTACTTATATATATTCTTATTACTCTATATACTTTTAAAATAATTCATAATATACTTATATCTCTCTATTATAGTGTAATAGTTATTATAGTTATCTTAGTAGTTCTATAGTAACGGTGGTCGTGGCTCTTAAATTATATTACTAAGTATAAACTCTACTATAATACTCTACCAGCTATTATAAAGACTATAGTCTAGATTAACTTAGGATAGTATTAGTTTATAGTTAAAGAGTTAGAGTTAGGCTATGAAATATATATTAGTGAGTAGTATAATGGGCGTGTCCACTTTTAGCTTTAGTTATTAAGAATAGTAATACTTATAAAAGTAATTAAGGGGCTACTATATCTCCCCTCTAGTAATAATATAAGTATTAGTAGCTTTATACTTATAAATATAACTAGGGATTTTAATAAACTCTTTAAGGTTATACTAGTTAACTTACTCCCAAGTGGACTTAAGCTTAGTTCTATTCTTAACTTTAGCATAGTAGGCGAGGAGAAGGTTTATATTAGTATTATTAAGATACTAGCTAAGCTGGCATTTCTGGAGGACTTTAATGAATGCCTTATCTGACTAATAGTGGAGTTTTATTAACTATATATATTTAAAGCTATATTTTTTCTATTTAGTAGCCTTAAATACCCACTTATCCCTAGCTTAGAAAATATTACTATAGCCTTTAAAATAAGTCTACTAGTTATTTAGCTTCTTTATTTCCTTATTATAGTAGAGATAGTACTTAAATAGCTTAATGGGCGGTAATTAGTAAAAGTCACTAACTATAATAATTTAAATACCCCTAAACAATTTCAGGTCTTTTCAAATAGCGCGCATAACGCGGCTAAGTTACTTAAAGAACTAGTTCCTAACTATACTAATTTTATCAATAATAAGAACTACTATATTATAATATTAATTAAAAATATATTAACCGCGTGCCTTTTTAATAATACTACTAGGACTATTTAAGGGCTTCTTTATATTCTTAGGTATTTATTTAGTATAGTTATAAGTAGTTCTACTATTAATATTAATAGAGGCCTAGCTAGTGGGCACTAGAAAATACACTATTTTATTTATTACTTAGTAGTGGGTAATAAGTATTCTATAAAGGGCCCTAACTATAATAGACTTCCTATACCCACCGGACCTTTAGTTATATAGTTAGTTAATAAGGTATTTAGGGCGACTTATTAGAGTATATCCTATAATAAATAGGTTATAGCTCTATATAGTAAGGTTAATTATATTCTATTATTCTAGGTAGAGGGGAGAGTCCCTAAGTATATATAAGGGCTATTTTTCCTAGCCCTTAGTGCCTACCATTTTGGGTTGGTTCTCTTTATTGTCTATTAGGCTATTAATAGTAGTAGTTTTAAGTATAGGAATTAAGAATAAGTGTTTTAGTATACTTATGGGATAGTTATAGTCTAGAGTACTATTATGGGGTAGGGCTAGTAATAAAGTAACTACTTATTAAATATTATTAGTTTTTATTATTAATCTAAAATGGCTTTATAAAGCTTCTAACTATATAATTTTAATTAACTTATTTTAAAGTTTGCCCTCTTAATATATATTAAATAAGCCCTCTTAAAAGTAGGTAACTTATAGCCTCTTAGAATATTCTTATACCCTTAACTTTTTAAATATATATTAGTAGAATATCTCTATACATAGCTTGTGTCTACTAAATATATAGTGAGTACCTAAAAACCCCAACATTTGCGCCATGCACTGAGGCTAGCTTATAAATATTCCGCACTTTCTTCCTTTCTATATAATATAGTATATTTTACCCTTTAACTTACTTAGTAGAGTTGGGTTAATACCTTGTGTGTATTTAGTTATTAGGTACTCTACCTTAGTAAGAATTAGACTCTTAGGGTCAGTAAATAAGAAGTATTTATCTTGAATTTATAATAATTTATATCATACCTCTAACCCTATATATTTGTCTTAAGAGGTTAATATTATATTTATTAGAGTGTGGATGGGGACGCTGGAGTATATAGCCGGTGGGGTGTGTTATTACTACCACGTCGCTGGCTCTGGACGCAACTTAGTACTTGGGTCTATAAATATATTAAGTGCTTTTTTAAGCGCAGACGGAGGTTGGTGCTGTCTCTAATGGGTCTTAATACCTGGAGGTCTTACTTAGATGCTGTCGGCATGCTGATTGGGGTGGGTTGTTGATGTGTATTCTACTCTGTGACCGCGGCGGACGTTGTGCGGGTGCGGAGAAGACGGGCGGGGGACGGCCCGTCAGCCGCCGTGGGACAACACGTCGCGGCGCCCCCGTCAGGGTACTGGGTACTTTTGGCATACCGGCTGCCTGCCCCGGCGCGACGCAGGCCACTTGATGCTGCGCTGTCCTGGCTGGCTGGAGCACGGCGTAATGTCGCTTCAGGTACGCGCAGCGACAAGGGCCGCAGAGTAGTGCTTCACGAGAAGTGTTCCACTCTCGTAGGTGGCAGCCCCTTAGACCCAGAGCTGCCAGGCGGACGGTCAGCCGCGGGTATCCTTGCCGGCGGCAGTGGACCCGCACAGTGCGGGACGGGAGGAGCAGCATTAACAGACAACCAGGACGGCCCTGGCATGAGGGTCGGAACTAGGACCCACCACTGAAGTAGCAATAACCTACAGCTTACATATGGTCTTGTGGCTGGGGCGTGCGCTATCGCACTGACGGCATTGTTTGCTGCCCCACAACAGCGGTTTATTCTGCCCGCCACGTTCCAGCGGGAGCTAGGATCTAGCTGGGACGAAGGCGGGGTTGGGCGGGGGCATTGATCTTGAGTATGAAGCAGCGGGGCCACGATCCATCCCACGCTATACTCCGCAATACACTTCACAAGCAACCCTCCCAAGTGGATTCCAATATGGCTGATGCACGTGGAGGACGCGGCCAGGCTCGCGGGGGCTGTGGCGGTGGTGATCGCGGCGGTGGTTGTGGTGACCGTGGTCGTGGTAGTGACCATGGTCGCGGCAGCTTCCCTAGAGGTGGAGGCGGCGACCGGGGAGGCCATGGAGGCGGCTCCCGTGGGGATGCTAGTGGCTTTAGAGGAGACCGCGGGCGTGGCGGCAGCTTTGGCGGAGGAGGCAGCGATCGCGGCGGCTTCCGTGGTGGACGCGGGGGCAATTTTAGCGGAGGCAGCAATTGCGGTTGTGGTGGACGGGGGGGCCGCGGCGGCTTCACTCCTCATTGTGACGCATTCGAAGGCAAGCCTAAAACTTTCTATAGGTATGTATTACTATACTATGTGATGATATTGGAATTGATACTCTTTAGATAGGGCTTGGTTATTCCTTAGCCTGACACCGATGTGACTAAACTCGAGAACGCCACTATTAAGAGCTACTAGTCCAAAGACCTGGCTATTATTAAGAAGATGAGTAGTATAAAGCTAACTAATTTAGGCGCTGTCTCTTATATACTCTATTGGCTGGCCTATGGAATTAAGGGGAAATAGATTATTATCTGGGTTAACTACTTCTGTATGGCTATTACGCCTGTGGTCCTGTATTGGTATAACCTTGAGGTCCGCAAGGGTGAGAATGTAGAGGAATTAGTAGATAACCCTAAGGGCAAATGAAAAGGCAAAGCGCAGGCCAGAGGCGGAGGCAGTGGTGGCAGTAGTTGGCCACCTACTAGTGTCCCGAAGTGTAAGCTTAAGATTATTCTATAGTATGCTCTTGTAGAGCTATAACGTCTTGAGCTAAAGGCTATTCTGGTAACTGAGTTTAAGTCCTAGCTCGTCTCGCTTAATAGGCTAAAGCTTATAAAAAACCCTATTGTTGTTAAGTTTAAGAATGAAAGCGCCACGCGCGAGGAGCTTTATAATGTTAAGATTGTCGGTGAGACCAAGGCCCCATTGGCTACTATGGCCCAGTACCTCCGAGACATGGTCGACCCCAGCGATCCCGGCGACGCGCACTTCCCCCGCTTTGAGACCTGTGTTGATGCCCTTAATGTTGTTCTTGGCTATAGCTCACGGGCGAACGACCAGGTCGCCGCTGTTGGCAAGGGCCGCTTCTTCCCGTGCGGTCCCGCGGCCACCTCGGCGCGGCTTGGCCAGCAGGGCTCCCTCATGGCTATTAGAGGATTTTTCCAGAGTGTCCGGCTTGCCACCGGCAGGACCTTGCTGAACATTAACATTACTTATGGTGTCTTCAAGACCAATGTCCTTGTTAGTGACCTTTGTAGGTGGTCCGGTGTCGACAAGTTCGGCACTGATGGCATCAACGCGCAGGACACTGTTCATGTGAGATTGCGTGGCTTATCTAAGTTCCTCGCCAAGACCCGCGTGACTGTCCAGTTTCGCACTGCCGATGGTAAAGACGTCACGGCCAAGAAAGTGATATATGGGCTTGCTTGTAGTTGAGATGTTGACCACACCGTTGTCTTCTCCCGCGGCTTTGTCTACGGCGGCCCGCAGCAGGTCCGTTTCCAGCTGAATCCCGCTGAGGACTAGACTAAGGTCCTTAGTAGCAAGCGGCCTAGTCTCTACTCCATTGTAGAATACTGGGAATGGAAGTATGGATAGGCTCTGGATAAGACCCTGCCCCTGGTTAACCTCGGCACCCCTTCTAAGCCTATGTTCTTCCTAGCCGAGTGGTGCACTATCACTGCTGGCCAGGCTATCCATTCCAAGCTCTCTGGAGACGAGACTATGGTGATGCTCGACTTTGCCTGCTGCTCTCCCTTTGCCAACGCTGTCTCTATTGAGCGCGACAGCGCGGCGGCTCTAGGCCTTAATGAGCCGATACTGAATGACTTTGGCATCATAGTGAATAAGAGGCTATTAACCATCATTGCCTGCGAGCTTTTACTACTTGTCGTAATGTATACTAATAAAAAAGCTCTGTATACTCGCAGTGGCTTGTGGAATTTGGGTGGTGTTAAGTTTGTCAAGCTAGGTCCAAAAATAACTAACTGGAACTGGGTGCGCATCACGGAAGGCCTGAATCCCAGAGTACCCACTAATGAAGTTGCGCAGTCCATTTAGTAGTTCGTGGAGTTTCTTAATGGAAGCGGAGTTGTGATTGATACACAGGCTCTAAACACCCCTCATGAAATCGTGGTTCGCCGTGGCATAGCTACTGAGGACATTAGGAGAGTATTCGCAGTTATAGCTGACTATACTACGAAGGTGAAGGGCGGCACTAAGGGCTTCTTCCTGCTTGTTATCCTGCCTAGGTAGGACACTACGCTCTACGGCGCTGTTAAGTCCCTCGCTGATGTCCACTTTGGTTTCTATACTGTATGCTCTGTAGAGAGAAAGTTCCTTTAGAATAATACCTAGATTTTCGCTAATATTGGTCTGAAGTGGAACCTTAAGAATGGCAGCAACAACCACATCATCAAGAATACTATTAATATCGTCACCTTGGGCAAGGCCATGATCGTCGGATACGACGTCACGCATCCCATGAACATGTCCGACGACAGAAGCGCAGCGCCCAGTCTCGTTGGAATGGTTGCTAGTGTTGACTAAGACCTTGAACAGTGGCTGGCCGTCACCTAGGAGCAGCCCTCCCACTAGGAGATGCTGGGGGACGAGTTAATAGAACACTTTAAGTCTCGCTTGCTGTTGTGGTGTCAGTGCAACTAGAATAAAGTCCCTAAGTTCATTATTATCTACCGCGACGGTGTCTTGGAAAGCCAGCTTACCCAAGTTCTCAAGGTTGAGCTTCCTATGATCCGCAAGGCGTGTGACCAGCTTTATCCACCCAAGCAGCGCCCAAAGCTAGCTATTGTTGTGTTGGTTAAATGCCATTAGACACGCTTCTACCCTGCATCTGATAGGAACATGGACTAGAAGTTGCGCAACATCAAGAACGGCACGGTTATTGACCGCGGCGTCACCCAGGCATATACTTGGGACTTCTTCCTAACTGCCCACATAGCTCTCAAGGGGACTGCCCGCCCGGCTCACTACACTGTTATTATGGACGAGATCTTTAGGGAGAAGTATGGTGTTAGTGCCCCCGCTGTGGATTAGCTGGAGAAGCTTACCCATAATATGTGCTATCTGTTCGGCCGCGCCACCAAGGCGGTTAGCATTTGCCCGCCGGCGTATTATGTAGATATAGTGTGTGAATGAGCCCGTCTCCACTGTCCTTACTTGTTTGATGTTTCGGACGCAGCGTCTATGGCCACTGGTGCATCTCAGACTACCACACTGTCGAACGCCATCCAGGTGCATCTGAACCTGAGGGATATGATGTACTATATTTGATGAGTTACGCTGAGGATGGGCATATGGCGAGCTTTTTTATAGTAAGTATGTGGTGGGAAGATTAAAATAGAATAAATACTTGAGGGAGTAGATTAGTTATAAGATTAATATTGATACTAGGTTTCTTATTATGATAACTATATGATTATTTAGTTGCTAAAATAGAAGAGAAAAGGTTATTGTGCTATATTGAGAGAGTATTTATTTAAAAGTATTTATTATAATAATAAATATTTAAGGTTTAGTTATATATTTACTCTAGTAGTATACCCCGAGATCTATATTTATACTATACTTAAAAGGCACGCTATTGTATACCCTATTTATTATTTGTGATATTATTACTAACCCTAATACTAGGGCCTATGCCTTTTATTATTTTAGAGATGGAATAATAGAGAAACTTACTATTAGGCTTTAGAGCTATGTATATATTTAGTATAATACTAACGGGAATATAGCTACACTAGGCTATTAACTTAATAAACTATAGTTATATACTAGCTATATACTATAAAGGTTTTAACTTCTAATATATGTATATAATAATTCTAGTTATACTATAAGTATAGGGCTAAGCTCTGTGTCTACTTATTGGATTGCGCACTACTTTTTAAAAAATTCTACTATTAGACCTAGGCTCTAACTTTTATCTATAACTAGGACCACGCTCCTGTCCCACTTTTCCACTAATAGATTATTAACGCTAACTTTTCTATGTCCCTGTTTTCTAGAAGAGATTAAGGGCTTGAGGGTGTGGTGGCTGGAAAGTGGCGATGTGCTACTTTCCTACTCTAGACAGAAGCATAGGGGTTTAATTAGCTATAGTAGTGAAGGATCGTAACTATTAATAATATAGTGCGATATAATGCATTCTAATAGCAGGGTTGCGTTAGTGGATATAGAATATATGTTGGGCGAGATTAATAATATACTGTGCCTCTATTATATATAGTGGATAATATAAAGAACTTAATACATTTAGAATTATGAGGAGGGAATGGTTTGTAATTTCTTAAAAAGTAAATAACGCATTCAACTTAAATAACTTGTTACTATATATAAATATTATTAAAGAGAAAATTAAGCTGGTTAAACTAGAGGTATAAACTAGCTAGTAGTAAAGCTATATATAACTCTCATTAAAATACTAACTAATAATAGCCTTACGCACCCACGTGTTATTAATAGTAGGATAAATATTAGCTGCTGATAATAGATTGTTAATTACTTAAGAGTATGGATCTTAATATAGCCTACTACTAATCCCACGAGTAATCGCAGTATTAGTAAATTGTATTAAAGATAATATATAGGGAGATTAAGAGTATTTGTTTAGGCTTTTAGTAGGTAAGGATATAGATGAAGGTGGGGATTATGTTGATAATTGTATTAAATTTAAAGAGTTTAGACGGAGTGTGATTAAATATATATGTTTTAATGTAGATATTGCTTAGAACTTTGTCTACCTAAGCTGGGTTGTCTTGGGACTGAGACGCCCTTGGTAGACTAATTGATATTGCCTGTTGGAGAACTACTACTTAAGATCGCTACACTAGTCCACCTAAAACTAAATCTTATAATTTAGTAGTGTTGGCTGCTTTTGGGCCAGCTTAATATTGCTTATATAAGGCCTATTATTTGTTAGCTAGAATCTTAGCTATAGTTTATAAGCGGAATTAATACTTAAAACTGTTCCTAAGTAATTTAACTTGATGTGATTAATAGAAGTGTAAGCCCTATTGGAGTAGTATAGTAAGAGTCTAATTGTGATGAAGGTTTCTCTATACTAGTATTAATATAGAATAATTTATATAATACTCTTAAGTTTAGCTTTATTCTAGGTAAAGTATTTATAAATATGAAAGATTGGATATATTAAACTTAGCTACTCTATACTAGGAAGTTAAACTTAATACTTGGGTTGAGGTGTTTTGAAGCCTAGTGATTAAATAGCTTGAGGTATTATTTCGAGGTAGATATTACTAGGAGTTCGGGGGAGTAATACTAGAAGAGTCTATTTAGAATAAATCCACTTAGGTAGTAACTATACTCTAAGAAACTTTAAGTAACCCTGATTTATTATTAACTTTATAAGTAAGTAAATTATGAATAATTTCCTGAACTTAAATAAAATATACTAGTCGGGTAATAGTACTTAATGGACTATTAAACTTCTAGATCTCTAATAGTAGTTTATGTGTGTGAAGTGGTATATAGAGCTAAATAGTGGACTTATTTATAGTTCGAAGTACTTAATAGAAGTTATTATTTTCGCCTATAACGTGAGTGTGTAGTATTATAATCTTTTAATTCTAATAAAGTAAGTAAGTTAAGATCCTAGGGTTATTATAGGGTAATACTAATATGCGAGATGTTAGTTCTATGTTGTAAATGCTTTTAAGTCTAATATACTTTACTGGCCACTATGGAAGACCCTAATAAAGTTTTAATAATAAAGTAGTTTTACCTCGAAGTTTATATAGTTTTAGTCCCTCATAATTTTAGTTAGTAAAGATATAAGGAGAGAGTTATAAAATACCTAAACCTACATCATCCTGGGCGTAGATAATATTACCTAGTCTCTTTGTTATAACTAATCTCTATTATATATTTAGTTCTTGTTTAATAGCGCAGTTATTTATAGGATTAGTGAATAATACTTTGTAAATACTAAGGTAATTACTTATAATACATAAACTCCCAGCTAGTGCTTATGAGGCCGGATTAAAGACTAAATAATTATAAGTGTTATTGGCTATGTTAGTTATGTTTGTTAAGCTGGTAATTCATTATACTTAGCCCTCCCTACTAATTATACTAATTATTATTATAGTTAATATTAGTGAGGCTCTAAGGAACTTAACTATAGAACACAATAACTCCAATCCTTTCTAAAGGCACTATCTCAGACAGAATATTTCCACTGATCTTTAGGGCATTCTTCACAGACACAAGCCACAGCAGGCACTTCTCAAATAATCTTACAGCATTGGTCACTCCATATCCAAGCACTGTCCCATTGATCTCACACTGGAGCAATCTACCTCTATAGCAACACATCCAACTATATGAGGGCTAACAAAAGCTGCCTTAGGACTACCTCTAGGTTCCCAACAATACAAAAAAGCCAAATAAGCCATACGAAACAAAAGACAGAGACTCAGGAGAGAGCTAAGATAGAATATTAGAGATAAGTAGAATAATAAGCAGGCCACAAACAATATCAAGTGCCAAATTCACAGTATTAGCTTCCCCAAATCCTCAATAGGAGATCCCAGTTACCCTTAGTAACTAGTATAGAAGTGGTTACTTACAAAGCTTATAGCCCCAATTATCACGACATTGGAGGGGCAGTACCGTCGGAGAGATACTGCCATCGAAGCAGTGTCTGCGTACTGTCTTGTCCAGGAAGGATGTACGGTACGCTAGCCCCAATGTCAGCCAAAAGAGCACACTATTCCTCCCTCACCAGGCCACCCACAAGAGGGCAGCCCCTTATACAAAGATACCCTGTCCGTATATATTGCTAGCAAGAATGAGCGGCCAAGAAGATGCTTCGTGTGTATT
Source organism: Colletotrichum agaves (assembly GCA_036785465.1). Lineage (NCBI taxonomy): Eukaryota > Fungi > Ascomycota > Sordariomycetes > Glomerellales > Glomerellaceae > Colletotrichum > Colletotrichum agaves. The sequence goes on along the minus strand of JAXISO010000362.1, from coordinate 5,061 downwards.
GGCCAAGCCTTGCCCACTAATGACAAAGAATGGCTAAACGAACTTGTCCACGAGTTCTACACTCCTAACGACTTGACCAAACACTTCAGACGCAAGCACCTTTCTAAGGCTGCAGACTATGATTAAGTAGACTGCAAGGTTTGTAATATGACTCTCAGCCAAAAGATGCATTTTCAGTGTCATGCCCTGGAGATTCACGGCACCGTGTCTTAACTATTGGTGGTGTTACCAAAAAAAGCTTCCAGGAAGATGACACTGTGCGGGATAAAGCTGACACGAACCCGTCATCATTCAATTACGAACTACCCATTGTGTAATGCCTCGCCAGTGGAATAGTGCCCGACAGAATAGTCGTTGCCGGTCTCGACTGACGGATGTTGCAGGGGTTCGCAAACGATCTTGGAGTTGTGTAATTCTATGGCCGACAGAGATGCATCTCGGTGATGCAGCAGGGCCGAGCCAACGTGACGACAACAGCAGGTGTGTTTGTAGGTCTTAAGTGGTTGGCGCCACTAGTTATCCGTATTTATGTATAGATTTCCCAATATATTAAGTACTTAAACCTGTCCACACATCGCTGCTGATATTAAAAAGGGATGTGTGCACGAGCCTAGCGCAGGCACGACGAGCTCTCTTGAGCAGAGGAAGGCTGGTAAATAGAGGATTCTCGAGAGTAGATTCGGGATGCTCCCCATCCTAGGATATTCTTCTCGAGAGCAGATTCGGGATGCTCTCTATCCTAGGAAACTCCCCATCCTAGGATATTCTTCTCAAGAGCAGATTCGGGATGCTCTCTATCCTAGGAAACTCCCTATCCTAGGAAACTCCCTATCCTAGGATACTCCCTATCCTAGGAAACTCCCTATCCTGGGAAACTCCCTATCCTAGGATATTCTTCTCGGGAGTAAATTTAGGATGCTCTCTATCCTAGGATACCCTATCCTGGGATATTTACCTTTGTGGTGTAAGCTGCTTCTCCTTGGAATGGTGCCCATGCAGTATTGTCACGTGCTGGAGACCTCTGGGGACATCCGGAGACCTTCGGAGACCTATGGGGACCTCCGGGGACCTAATGGGTAGTCCCTATACAGGGAGCGATAACCCCCCTAATACTAGGATAAGGGGGTGAGAAAAGAATAATTATTTTTACTTATACCTAATATACTAACTTCTTTATTCTATACTATATACTTCTAATATATTCTTCTCTCTACTTATTTAATAGGGGTATAGACTATTAAAGTAGTTATTATAATATAAATACTATATTATAACTCTCCTAGAGATTACCTAGGAATTAGGTTAATAGAGACTAATTAATATTACTAGTTAATATATAAGAAAACTATAATAACAAAAAGTAGAATAAAATATAAAATTAGAATAAGAATACTAGGGAATTATTAATTAATTAATTAATAAAAGTAGATCTTAATTAATTAATTATAAAAGAAGAAAATAAAATATATTTTAAGTAGAAATAAGAATAATTAGAGATTATAAGAGTAGGAAAGTTAATTAATTTAGTTAGTGCCCTATTAATTACTTAATTATTATTTATTTACTAGAATATATTTACTAAGAAATTCTAAACTAAAATATAGGGAAAATATCTCCTTATATTAAAGTATAAAGGGGGTAATTAAACTAATTATAATTAGTTTATATTTAATTTAAATACCTAGTTTAAAATAAATAATATTAAGAGTAACTTAGAGAGGATCCTATTTATTACTTAGCACTTTAAAGGGCTTATAGTAAAGTAATAAACCTCTTATATAGTGATTAAATATAATAATAAGGCTAAGAGTATTACTTAGAAATAAATAAGGGAATAATTAATTAGTAGTATAATTAATAAAGGCTTATATATACTTAGTACCTAGAATTAATTAGAATAAGTATATTAGAAACCTAATTAAATTTACTAAAGCTTTATTAACTTTTATAAGGGGATTAAAGTAGAGTACCCCTATTAATAATTAGAGAAAATATAAGTAGTTAGTATTATTAAATAACTCCTACTTAAAATCTAATAATTTATTATAGTTAGTAGCTTATTAAAAACTAGAATTAAATTAAATAATAGAGCTAGGAATACTAAATTTATTATTAATATTTAAAATATAAGGACTATACTAAGAGACTAGGGACCTACTAGGAGAATACTTTATATTAATGATTATTATATAAATTGGAAGAATATAGAGAACCCTATAAGAGAATATACTAATCAAAGTAGGTTAAATAAGTATTAAAAGGAAATATTTAATACCCTAAAGTACTTATTAGGAGGTCCCTATAGACCAATTACTTATTATACTTAGAAATAAGAAGACTATATTATTTTATTATTTAAATTATAAAGATTATAGTTAATTATACTATAATAATAAATTATATTTACTTAGGGACTTAATAAGTGAGGATAATAAGAGGAACTATACCCTAAAATAGAATAAAGCCTAATTATACTATTTTAAAGTGGAATTAAGAGTCTATATTAAGGGAAAATAGTAGGTTAATAGAGCCCTTATTAATTATAAAGTAAATAAGAATATAATAAATTAGAGAATATTATTAAAGAATAGTTAATTACTAGCCCTATAGGACCCTATTAAAGAGTTACTAATAATAAGTATATAGGGGGCTTCTAGCCCTAATTATAAAGAAAAGTATATTATTATATAATTAAAGGATAATATTAGAGTAGAGAAAACTATATTATATATATTTAAGGTTAATAATAATAATAAGTATAATATAATACTAGGTATCCCCTAGGGAATAATAGAGGACTTAAGAGTTTATTAGAGGGAACTAGAGTGGACCTTTTTACTAAGTAAGAATAGTATTAAAGTTATTTATATTATAAAAGGGCTTTAATAAATTATAAATAATACTAAATTAATATTTATTAATACTCTAAAAAGTAAATAAATTTAATAAAATAATCTACCAAAGGTTACTAACTATACTTATATAGATAAATTAGTACTAATTCTTCCTATTAAGTATATAATTTTGAGAATATCTTTAATATTAACTTTATTAATAAAGTAGTAATTATTAGTACTACCTAAAGCCACCCTATTAACTTAAAGCTAAGTATAGAGTTACTTTTTAAACTTATTTATTTATTAGTAGAAAAGGAATTTAAGGAGTTATAAAGTTATATTAAGAAAGTATTAAAAAGAGAATAAATATAACCCTTTATAAGTCTAATAAGTACCCTTATTCTCTTTATTCTTAAAAAGGGAGGTAAGTTAAAATTATATATTAATTACTAGGGACTTAATAAGGTTATTACTAAAAATTAAGTACTACTCCTATTTATTAATAAAATCCTAGATTAATTATTAATAACTAAGATTTATATTAAATTTAATTTTAAAAATACTTATTACTAGGTAAGAATTAGGGAGGGAGATAAATAGAAAATAATATTTTATACTTAGTATGGATATTATAAGTATTATATTATGCTTTTTAATTTAATTAATATACTTATTACCTTCTAAATATTTATTAATAAAGTCCTTATAGGCTTAGTAAATATTATTTATATTATTTACTTTAATAATATTTTTATTTTTTTAAATATAAAGGAGGAATATATTAATACTATTAAAATAGTACTTATTAAATTATAAGTTAATAGTATAGAATTCACTATACGAGCTAGTTCTAATACTTTAGTAGTAGAGATAATAGGTTTACTATATATAAAGTAAAAGTGGGTTAATTAGAAGGAAGTTATTTAGAGAGGGAGGCCTTAAAGGAAGGAATAATATCCAGTTAAGGAGGGTGATATATAGTTATATATGGATTATATAACTGCCTGTGTGACCACTAGAGTATCCACTCTAAAGCCTTGAATCTATATAGGATCTAGTAATATAGGTGAATATTCTAATACTAGTAGTTTTTCTCTTATACTAGGATTCACTTAATATACCCTTCTAAATATATAAATTAAATAGTTTTATAAGAATTATAAATATACTCTAATAGTATAAAATATACTCTCTCTATTTTTTACTCCTTACTTATCTAAGTAACTTATTCTTTTACATAAATTATAATTCTATTTATATTAATAAGGTAGTATAGGGCTCTATTTAATAAGGCTTTTATAAAGGTATTAGTAGAGTTATTTTTACTATTAACCTAGTAAACTTTAGTAAGCTCTTATTACTTATATAACTAGTAGAGAGCTATAATATTAATTATTAGTTACTTCTCTTTTATAGTACTAAGTTTAATAAGGTACTTATATAGTAATATTACAGCTAGCCTATCTAATAGTAGGGTTCTACTAATAAAAGCTAAGGGTTAATACTAGCTAAACAGTACTAGGGCTTACTAGGCAAGATCTTAAAAAGTAGGTAACTCTAGTAATTAATCATAATTATCTCAAGGTTTCTACAATATAAGAAGAAACTAAAAATATCCTAAGGAATAATTATAAAGTTAATTACTAAAGAATTATAAAAGTATAGTCTTAGGATAAACCTAAGCCTATATTATATATAAGTCTAAGATAATTCTCTTATTACTAGGACTAATATTTAGTTATTAGTCTATAAGGGAGGACTACTCTTAGTATATTAGTTTATACCCTTGTTTTATTCTTAGGACTACTTATTAAAAGTTAATTCTTCCTTATTATTATATAACCTATACTATAATTCTTCTATACTAGGTAAGTCCTAAATATTCCTATAGTTCTATATATAAAGTATTATCCTAGTTACCTAGTATTCTTATAGGGGCTTCTTTATTAATTATACCTTATAAGTTATAATATTAGGTCTCCCCTTTAAAGGTCTTATTCTTAAGACTTAGTATAAATAGGTAATTAGTCCTAGGTTAGGGATTTATTAATTATACTTTCTAATTCCTTTATAATATTAATATTATATTAGGTTATATTTAAAAGTCTAAGTTTTAAAGGACTAAAACTAAGAATTTAAAGTATTAAGCCCTTTTAGATTTTATAGAATCCTAATTCTTATTAATAAATATACTATATACTTATTATTTTTATATAAAGTCTAT
>JAXISO010000361.1:0-34480 GCA_036785465.1 Colletotrichum agaves | reverse complement strand
CCCCGATCCTTAGGCAAGCTTTCGACAGCCGCAGAATGTCCAGTTTCAAGGTCCCCGATAACTCATTAGCCGTGGCCAACGCGGGTTGAGAGCTCGATAAGGTTGCATGTTCAATATCTCAAACTTGGAAAATCTGCGAAGATGGCTACTAGAGTTGCTGCCAACCGTAGTGAGAAAGTATGTACCTTCCGTATTCTGGAGCAGTCGAAGCCCGAAGCAAGTTTACCAAGATCCATCTACCGACCATCGATGGCAAATCCAATGACTCGAGTCCGACATCTCGGTCATCACCCGCGAGCCCGAAAACTTGAGACGAACCTTACGGCACACGACACAAGAACGGAAAAGTGTCCCCCCCCCCAAACCTCTCTACCCTTCGACCAGGACCCGTCTGCACGCAGCGGCATGGAGCCCGACTCCACTCGAATCCCAACATCAATCGCTCTCATTCCGCGCTCTCAGTGCTACTTGTTCGCATGGCTCGATCCTGCTCCCGCGTCCGCGCACTGCTACCACGTGTGCTACTACAGGAGTAGGATGCCGTGCGGGTATACCGTCGACAAGAGACCCTGAGATTGTGATATCGAGTACCGTGCTCCGGCAGTCAATGGCAACGTACGTGTAGTTGAGGAAGGATCATTAGTTGATTGGTACACTTGTCGCTCTGCAATACTGCTCAACCAGATTACCTCGTTCAAGGTCTTTGGCCAACCCTATATTGGAGGACCCAAGACATCGATGCTAATGTTGAGCAAACTTCACCGAAACCCGGGCGGTTGACAAGCCGCTGAATGCGAAAATTACTGCTATCGGCAAGAAGCGCATCATGACGTACGTATGTTATCCCCAATGTCGAATATAACGCTGTGTGCAATCCCTCTCTGTCGATGACTTGCGAGAACCTTCACAACGAACGATTCATAAACACCCGTTTAAGATATCTGCCGAGGGCTATTCACGCAATCGTCAAAATTGACGATCATCAACCTGTGGCGAATTTTCTTTTTTCCCATACTCACTTGACAACTACACCTATTGGTCATCGTATGTTGTCTCGACGCCCACGACGTAAAACTCCATCACCGCAAGCCTTCCCCATATGGCTTGTCTCTCTCACGGCTGCACACGTCTTTCGTCAACTCGAAGCTTCCACGAAGGCGCCCGGTCCGGTGTTACCCGCCGTTCTTCTGACCGTCGTGCTAGGAACGATGGACCATGGAATAGGACCTTATAAACCCATCGACCCAATATACCGGCGCGATTCTGCGCAGATTTCTCGAATCCATGATATCAAGACATGAAGTACGCCTACTCTTATGGTTGCGCTGCTCTGTCGCCAGAAAGAAGCAGAAAATCCCAAGCGTGGTGTTGAAGAGAGACATACTATTTTCGTCCTACTCGATAGATCATGTTTGCTGTCTATCTCACGCTCGATATGGCGAGGGGTTCGAGTGAAACTGGCAGCAGTCTAGACTTTTCCCGAAGGACCAGAGGCAGAGGCTAAGCGGGATCCTTACCAACTTTACTCGCGACTCGGCAAACAATGTTAAAGTATTTGGCGATGATGTGGTCATCAAGACTTCGGCCGTCGAGACCTGATACATTGTCACGAAGAGTACGACTCCGAATAATATAGGCAAGGCACCTCGAAGAAGCCAAGGCCTTCGCCTTGTTCGAAACAAGACATCAGCTGCGGCTCGTGACCAACGTCTTCATCCACCGCGGAGGCTTTGCTGAACGCAATTAGGTCCCATTATTGTGAACAAGGTTCTGATTTGCTTACACGAGGGTTGTTAGTTCGCTCATCCATATCTTGACATTCAGAGCACCTCGTCAGTAGCGCTGGTTCAGGCTGGCAATTCGAGTCATTATTTCCCAGGATTTCATTAGTTATATAATGTTTGCTGGTAAAGTAAGCCTCAAGGGCATCCTGTTGCGGATTACCAGACCAGCACAGTTTATCGTTGTAGATCATCGCTAGCGCGTAGTCTGTGGCACAGGAGCGTATGCCCGTGAGCTGAGACGTCGTTGTTACCGCATAGATGGCATCCTTGAATCGCGCGATTCGATCCCACTGTTTGACTCGTATTCTGGAGCAAAATCCGTTGCAACTAGGCGCCCGCTGGTCTGAGCTCTCTGGATATGATTCATCCCATCTTACGGGATGCGCCTGGAGCTGCTCAAAGCGTACCTTTGCTAGATACCTGCGGCCTACAGCGCATACCCGCAGGAGCTTCCCTAAATGGCATTTCTTCTTGTTGCAGTATTCTCCCCGCCCTGGCTCGACTTTGCTTGGCCTACTTGTCGTCCTCGTGATCTAGTCAAATGTCCCTCCCTTACGTTGGACGAGGCACGTTGGGGTTTTCCTGGGGAGCTTGAGGCGTAGCATACGTTGCTGTACCGCCGTCAATGTCAAGACTCTGAAAACTTGTAGAAATCTACTTACGTTGCGCAGGAGCGTAACCATGAGGCGCCTGTGGGTAATACTGCCCCGGCTGAAGAGGTCGGTTCGGAGGGTACTGATATTGGTACTTGTATTGATTGTATTGACCGTAAGGGGGCTTGTACCGGTGGTCTTGGAGGTACGGCGTAATCGCCTGATCCATAAACTCGGTCGTTTTATTGAGAAGCTTCCGCGCCGTGTTGCTGCTGAAGATACCAGAGCTCGACTTGACCGGTCCCGAGGGCGGGCTTACATAGTTCGGTCTCGTCGGGGGTGGGCCGTACGGGCTCTGAGGGTGGCCGTAGCCTTTCGCCGGGGACATGCGTGGCGGGAGGGGAGGAGGCGTCAGGTTGTAGCCTTGCGGTCCATTGATATAGGACGATTGTGGTATCGGAGGCGCCTGAGGGTCATAAGGGTGTTGCTGAGGCGAGATTGGATTCAGCGGCGTCGGTGTTGGGGCGCCAATATCAGCTGGGGAATAAGGGTATGAGGAGGCGGAGCTGACTGTTGGTATGGGGGAGAGAGGCGCCGTTGTCGGGGCTGGTGAGGATACCGGCGATGCGATTGCAGGTCGTCCTTGAGAGACAGCCTGGTCGTACGACGGCGGCGGACAAGCGTAGGTGACTTGCTGAGAGATAAGGAATGCATCTTGAGCAGTACTTGAGACCGAAGCTGTTGGGCTGTGCTGGCCTGAAGTTGTCTGCGCAGGTGCAGGGGCATCTAGGCGAGCGTAGGATGGCTGTTGAGGGAAGTAGGAGCCCATGGGCAGGGTCGGAGGTACAGCGGCCTGAAAAAGAATGGGGCTGACGGAAGTCGCTGAAGTGTAAGCCTGCGACGAAGCTTGTAAATAAGTTTCCAGTGGAGAGTGCACGGTAGAATATTGAGTTTGTTGTGGCGATGATGCAGTAGTGGCTCCAGTGTGCGCAGGGGAAAGAGGCTTCGGTGCGCTCAAAATCCCTGCAGATATGGGTCTCGGAGGAGAGCCACTGGGCGGACGAGGATGAATAGGTAGGGAAACCTGTGGCCCGGTAGTCGGCTGCTGACTTGAGGTCGGGCTTGCCGGGCTCTGCGGCGGGTACATTCCAGCTGGAGGAATTGGGTATGTGCCCGCCGGAGGTATGAGGACCGGTGGACTTCCGTTTGGGACGGGCGGCGGCTTTGTGGACGGGGGCGCAGGGCGAGCGATCACAAGCGGCGCCGGGGCCAGCGGGGCCGACTCGGGAGACGCTTCCCTTCCTTGTTCGGCAGGAAGTCCCACCTCCGGAGGCTGACCCAAATAGACGGGCTGTTTGGCGGCGGGATCCAAGACGCCAGTTTGCGGCCCGTCGTCTTGCTTCGAATCGGCTTCTTGGTCCGGCTTCGGCGAACTGGACCCCGTCTTGACAATTCTCAAAGGCTTTACCGAGAGCACATCCTCCGTGTTTCCCTCTTTGCTTGGCGATGTCGAGTCGCTCCTGGCCGGTGGATCATCTTCGAGAAAGAACCCCCACGGGTTCGCCTGGATCAGTGGCTTCTGTCCCGTGCTGTTCACAGAGCCAGACGAAAACACCGGTTTAGGTGTCGTAGGCTTGACCGCTACCGGAGCGGCAGACATCTCGAAGACGGCAGTCCCATCTTGGCCAGTGGCGGGAGTTGCGGATGATGAAGACGTCGGTCTCGGTTTCGGGGAGGGAGCGATCTGTAGAGCTTCTAACTCAGCGAGGAACTGTTGTTGCTGAGCAGGGGCGGCAGGCCCTGGAGGTGTCGAGGCGGCATGCTGCTGCTGCTGCTGTTGTTGTTGTTGTTGTTGTTGCTGCTGGGGAGGGAAATAGTACTGTGGTTGCTGCGGCGGCTGATATGGGAAATATTGTTGTTGGTTTTGAGGTTGAGGCGAATGCGAATGCGATTGCGATCGCGATTGCTCGGGTGGTGGTGGGTGAACGTAGTAGTATTGGGGTTGTGGTGTATAGGGCGCATAGGACTGCTGCTTGGGGGGTCCCGAGTTGGTGCCCATTTTCGGTGCTGTCCGGCTCTTCGAAACCTCACATGTGATTTCTGCAATCCTGCACAGCAGCAACTCTCGCTTTCGTCGTCGGTCCTGAAAAGTGAGAGAGAGAAAAGAAAGAGAAGTTGCGCAGCGAGGAGGCGGAATAAAGCCAACGGAAGGTTAGCTTTCCAGCCGCAGTGCCTTCCCTCTTCTTGGCTTAGCGGCTTCCGTCTCTTCGGGCAAGAAAAAGGCTCTTTTGGCGACTAGGCAAAATGGCCACCCGATAGCACGGATACGGGAAGCCGGGGGTGGAACAGAAAACATGGGGCGGGCAATTTTAGGGGCCCAAGGGTTCCGATGGATGGAGCGATGGATGATAGCGCTGCGCTGTCGAATGACCTCACCGCGAACCCCTTCCTCTTCCATCTTGGCTCCTGAGCCCCCCCCGCCGGCTGTCGGCCGCTAATTACACTGCAATTCTTCTGCCTACCAGGTGTGCACATCACTCCATCGAGTCACACACGCAAAGTGCGCCCTGCTGGCAGCCTGGATTGGGAACCCTTGCAGGGAAGATGATCACGGGGACTTCCGTCGCTCGTTTTTCTTCACTAGGGCTGAAATCATGTTGACGGGCTAAGTAAGCTTAGCGGCGCAGCCTAGCTCAAGGCTAGGAGCTGAAATGCGCAGTGACGGTGAAGACATCGCCTTTCCTGGTTGAGCATCTTGCTGTGTCTTTGGCAAATGGAAAGCTGAGGGGGGAAAGTTGTTTTTACTTCCATACCTATACGGACTTTGGTCTCGTGAAGCATTGTAAACGCTGCTCCTTCTTCCCGTCATCTACCAAGGGAGAGTACTTTATTATAGAGTGCGATCTCTGCCTGATACAGGTCGGTTTATTGGGGAACCCAGCCGTTTCTGCCCATCCTTAATATCCTTAGATCGTGGTGTCTACCATCCTTTCTCGACATGAACAAGTCTACTCTGCTTTGCCATCAAAATATCAATGAGCTAGGTAACTAGAGCAGATTCTTGTAGTGATGAGGATGTGTCATTGCAGGGCGATTCTTGTCTGAGGAAGCGCATCCTCAGTAGCGCTCGCCCACTTGATCAAAGTACCCTCGCGATATGTCTTCTGCGAAAACGTTATATCAACGAACGTACTATTTTGCTCACTTGCTATTGGATCATATATGACATCCTTGTGCAGGATCGTCTTCTCGAATGTGTCCTCGACCCTGAGAGGACCTCGCAACATATGTGCAAAGTTTCTGAGGAAGAAACCCATGCCTGCTACGCTGGGGAACGTCGGATGAACACCTGCGATGCAAGGTCACCCTCTAGCCCAGGGTTTTCCTTGTTAAAACGAAAAACGTCCTCAAAACTCCTGATACTAGGTCTTTGGAGACCAGGAAAAAACCGCGTTGAGCTCGTTGTAGGCTCCCCTTGTCACCACCCAGAGTTCTTACCAATGGAATATGCATAGTATGCGTCGTATTTGAACATTTCTCCTGGTTGTTCTACTTGACCTTCTCATGTTATCCTTACTTTTCGGTGTCGGTGGCATATAGTAGATGAGGTGAGGTAGGTGACGGGGATAAAGAATTCTCCCTTTTATCTGCCGTAAGTCATCTCTCATATCAAAATCTTATGTCTCGTAACAAGCATAGGTTGAGTCTACCAGCAGCCAGATGTCTCTAGCTCAGTAGTAGTGTAAGCACGTAAATTGGCACACCAAGGCAGAGTTGACACGAAAAGGTTTGAACCCAGCGAAAGTGTAGGCCCGGCAAAAGTGTGAACTCAGCGAAAGGGCTGATCCAAAGTCCACAGTGGTGGCTGGAACCTTCGGGTCAGCTTGCTTCGGAATCATAGATATCTCCTCGTTAGAACTGATAAACAATGCGTGCGTGCTTCGTCAATACCCAGGTGGAAAACAACTTCTGGGCGGTCCTGGGTGGCGTCGGTTGAGAACTTGCGGCGGCGAATCAAAACATGACTTCACCTGGGGATGGAGCTGCGGTGACTCCCCCTCCCCCCCGGTGATGCTCTTTCCAATAGTCGGCTCCCTTGGGTCGTCCTCATTATCGTTCTTCCATCTCCTAATCCATCGGCCGCCCGGTATCCGATCTCGCGACGTTATTCTACACACCGCCACCGCCCCCGTCCCTGTTGATCTGTAGACACGCAAAGCTGCATCCGTGATTGAAGATTTTCATCCCGCACGCGGTGCGCCTAATGCAATGATTGCACTAATGCACAGGGTCTTTTCTCTGCATTGTCAAACGCTGGCAGTCGTTATGAAGTCCGTACGATGGATCGTCTCTTTTAAGATTGCGTCGTAGATCGCGGCAGACCAACACAAGCTCAGAACTCGCACAATCGTTCCTGCCAGGTTTTCCCTTCTCAATGTCGAGTTCACAAACAGAAACCATTGGTCTTGCCTTCAAAATACTGTTCGGAGTATTAAGCCTCGTGGTGTCAAGTCTCAATCTCTGGGTGGCCCATAGAGCACGGATCGAACGTCTGAGAAGTCCTCCAAGGGACCAAGTCAACTATCCCATGCCTCAAATTCAGGTTATCACTTTCTCAGTATCAGGATTCTGTTGGTTGGGTTCCTTCTCTTGCTTGATGATAGTCAAAGCACTGCTAACACCCAACGACTCGGTAACTAGACCCCACTCTAGCAAGAAACACATGCTTCATGAACTCCAACATCCAGCCAACCGACAATCCTTCAGTGGCCGCAGCCTGCAGGGCGAGAAAGGCACCAGCGCTATCCGAGGCCACAGTACTCAAAGGCGACTACCACAATTAACCCGGTATAGCTATCTCGGCCGCGGACTTTGGGAAGACAGTCACTGGGCCTAGGACAGCACCTTTCCCCATCTCTCAGTATGCGCATGGCGTCCCAATTTCAAGTCTCAAGCGTGTTGACCAGTTGCATGCTAGGTCCATGTGCTCAAAAGGCAGTTTATTAACGAGCGGTGACGAGGGGAGGGCGAGGGGGAAAGCAAGCCTACGTGTTATTGGCACATCGCTGGATGGGTTCAGACCATATATGTAGGCATAAGTACGTGAGATGAGTTGTGCATCGGATGAAATCTTCTGTGGAATTCGTTTTTATGGCGTGGGCTAGAGCGGGAAGAAGGTTTTCGTTAGATTTTAGTACAAGCTATTGCGCATCTAACACAACTTGAGCAGCACAAAGTACTAGGTAGACGAATAGCAGGTTTTGTCTATCCCAAGTCATACTTCGTTACCCTCTTCGTAACTGTGATGCTGTTCTAGCGTCTAATGCCGCTTCCCAGGACACTCGTCCCGCGTCAGTCCATCCTTCCAACGAAGAAGAAATTGCCCTCAGATTAGCTCTCTTATGTTCTCACGGACAACGGCCGAAGGACTCCGCCCAGGTGGCTGGATGTACCCTCGTGCTGTCTGCAACTTTGGCTTATTTGGACTTCGTGTCATCACCGGGCAATTCTTGTTTCGTTGTGCTGCCGCTGGGCAAGCAAGTCCGAGATCTGTGGCTTGATCAGTATGCGGCTGGAGCACGACTGGACTCTGACTTACCGGCCAGCTCCGATTGAAAACTATATACGACCAGTCATGAGCGTGGTCCAGGCAAGTCGCGACCCTAACTAAAAGGGCACGACCACGGGCCGAAGACGGCGCTTCTAGACTCCGCAATTTGTCGTCATTGCGGCACGTGACCTCAAGACAAGCGCAAGCCGGGGGACAAGACGCAACGAGGTTTCCGAGCTGGGAAACCAGCCGGAGTCTGCTCAGATCTCTGTTCTTGGCGCTGGTCTTCTCATCGACGGGAGGGCTTCTTGCGAAACCGCATTGTGGATGATCCCAATAACCTTGTGAGAGTTTTCATCAGCGCAGAGAGCGATTCGTCCGAATGAGATCTTCGACGATGATGAAAAGTCGGTGATCGTAACAATGCGGGCGGGCGCTCTCAGGCGCATCGTTTGAGATCCTATCTCTCCCACTTGGGAAGGGGGGGGGTGCACGACAGCTAGTCGTAAAAAGTTTGCCATAGAATCAGTTCTGTACCGCCAGTAGCAAGGAACTGTGTTCGGGACGGCGAAGCGCAACTTGCGCATTCAAGATGTCACCTGGTTCTCGTCAGTCTCCTGCCTCAAATCGTTGTCGCATCTCAGCTCACTAGCGTTTCTGAGTCCGTGGAATGTGGACTACGACCATAGTTTCTCGAGAAGTTTCAGCAGGCGCGTGAGTTTCCTCGAATTGTGAAAATACTGTAAGGTAGCCTACGGGAAAAAACAATCATTTTCTTTCGTCGGTAGCCTCGAGGCGAGGTTGACTTCTTGGTCACCTTTATGTCCCAAAAAAGTGGTCATTTCCACGCCGAAGAGGTTGGTTGACCTCAGTGGGTTGCAAAGAAAGAAAGCGCGACGAGACGCGACAACCGAAAGTACCCTGGATATCCACCCGACTTTTCCACCCGGGGCCGGACATTTCGCGGCCCGGGGCATGTGAGATTGCACCGCCACGCAGTCCTGCTCAACACTAGCCACACACAGTCACGTCCACCTCATAAATGAAGGAAAAGTCCCGTCAAGAAGACGGTAGTAATGGAAAACATTTTTGTCGTAGTTACGTCTTCAGAGGAGAGACCTTATAGAAGCAGTTTCTTAAACTTTGGGGAATCCAAGAATCAGCTGGCCGATGTTGAGCAACTCTTTTTGACCACAAGACTGTTTTCAACTCACGATTTGCTGTCGACTAAGGTCTGAATCCGGGCCTGGTTTGTTCAAACAACAATTCTCTAAAGTCTAAACTTTTCGGCCTCAGCCGCCTGCTTCAAACTTTCCTCTATACGCGCAATCACATCCGCATCATACAAATCTTCCAGCTTAGCCTGGCCCCTCAGATGTTCCTTCTCATGACGGAGGGCCTCATCTCTAGTCATGCAAACCAGGTCGCGGAAGCGGATGTTAGTCCACTTCTGCTGCTCGATACCCTCGCCAATCTTAAGATTCGTCTTGCCTTCCGGCCTGTTCCACCTGACAAGCACCAGTCTGTTGACAAGACCGGTGACGGCGCTACGTCCTTTCCACAGCTCTTCAGCGAGGAAAGCGGCGTCGCCGAGGGAGATCGGGACCCTGATGCCCTTGGACTCTTCGACGCCCTCTCTGTGCTGTACAAGACGGGTTTCTGAGCCCTGGATGAAACCTACGATGTCGCCGTAGAGTTTATCACGGTTCTTCGCGGGAACGTAGTCGAGGGGGTATTCTGCGATCCTGTTAGCTACTGTGTGTCGTGTGAGCGGCGGTATTCGCCTTACCAGCGATGCTGAGGATGACGTGGTTGGCGACGATGTATCCAAAGACGGCGGGCATGGTTCCGAGAACCGGTAGAATCCGGACTCTGAAGCTTGGAAGAACACTGAGATCACCGACGGTACCCTTCTTGAATTCCTCCTCGGAGAGCGGCAGCAAAGCAGCCTTGCCCTCGCCGGCGACCTCGTTAGAGTAGACAACAGGAATACCGCTCGTAACGCCCAAAAGCTTCAGCTTCCTGCGAGTTGCCCTCGAAAGACCATCGTCGGTGCTAGTTCCAATATCGGCGACATTGATACGGGTAGGATCACCCTTGGCTCCGGCACCCATGCTCGAGATGACAGGAATCTTGTGATCATGGCAAAATTTCAACAAAGCAACCTTGGTATCGATGTTGTCGATGGCGTCGACTACGAAATCAGGCTTCTGTCCGTCCTCGGCCCACGGCGCAAGCAGTTCTTCCGCGACCTCTTTTTCGAACTTTTGGTTCTTGAGGTCGAACCTGGCCCACGGAGTGATGGCGATGAGACGTCGGTAGAGACATTGGACCTTGGGAATGCCGACGTCCGCGAGGGTCGCCACGGCGTGACGGTTGAGAGAGCTGAGAGTGACCTGGTCGAAATCGATGAGACGTATCTTGGAGACGCCGGAACGAGCGAGGGCGGCCGTGCAGTGGGAACCGACGCCGCCGACACCGACGACGATGACGAACGATTTGCGGAGCTTTTGGAGGCCTTCGTCCTTGAGAAAGACTCTGTTGCGGGCGAGTTGTTCCAGGATCAAATCTTCATCGAAGTCGCCGGCTTGGGCTCTTCGGGCGAGGGCTTGGTTGCGGGCATCCTCCTTGTCGACGGGCGGTGATGCGGCGCCGTACTGAGTGAGCTGAGACAGTCAGTCAAGCGAACTTGGCAATGCAGGAACATGGCGTACGTTTCCAGATGAATCGACAGACGAGGGTATCGACTTCTTCAAGTCGTGTATTCTTCCTTCGCGCTCAAAGGCTTGGTATCCAAAAATGAGACATGCTACTGTCGCGCCGGACAGCACCGCGGTGGCTGCCAGCTGTAAATGCGGGCTTGACGCCGCTTTGGTGAAAAATGAAGACATTTCAAAGTCGTGTGCTCATGATGTATAAGGAAAAAAGCCCGGATGCAATAAGGCAGTTCAAAATGGTAAGATATTGAAGAGAACCAGCAATTGGGTAAACCTTCCAACCACCGGTTCGACCCTATATCGACGAAGTTACCATCAAAATCGACCTTGCGCAATCGCTGGCAATTGAAGCCCAGAATAAAAAGTCCAACCGGTGAACAACCAATCAAAAGCGGCTGTCAGGCATGCGGCAGAACAGCCCACCGACACAGTTGAGCGCCCGGCCCGCTAGCTCTGGCCCCCCACGCAACCTAGAATCTTGAATAGAGCCATCTTGCTCGCAATCAGCGATTGAACCACCAGTGACGAACTCTGATCGAAGTATCAACCACAGCAACACGACATGACGATTGGTAGACGTACATGATCAAAAACTTCGCATAACCGTCGCAAACGGCCCGCAGCAGCCACAATGCGCCAACGCCTGGCCCTCCGCCGAATCCTCCTCCAGAGGCTCTTCAGGCTACAGGCCACCCGTCCCTTCGCCAGCAATGCGTCCCTCACACCACACGGCCGCCCACAGCTTCCGTTTCTCACGATACCCATCGCTACGAGACCCCGCGTTCGCTACTTCACCACCGAAAAGAAGCAATGGCTGAGATTCGAGAGCAGCCTCTTCCTCCGCTACAACATCTCCATCTGGGGAGGCGCGCTATGCATCCTCGGCATCGTCTTCTTGCTGAACCAAGAAGGACTCGAGAAGGAACACCCGACGCCGCATGAATGGTCCATAATCACACGTATGCGCATCCGCGGCGCGAAGGCTGCGGCCAAGGACCCTCACCTGAGGCAGGTCAACTGGGTTGAGGTTATTGTTTCGTGTAGGGAAGCGCTGAAGAGGCTGGAAGATCCCAACATCGATGGCGCGGGCATCAAGGAGCTGCTCGATGAACCGCTGTCTGTCGAAGGTCTGGGAGCCGCAGGGAAGGACGTCTCGGCGAAGAGCGAGAATTGGCGGAGAGGGTATTACGAGGTGCTCATGCTCATGGCGCAGGCCTCGGAGCAGATGGACGGTTGGGTAAAGGACAAAACGAGAAACATCATCTTCCCGCCCGATGTTGTCATCGGGCCTTCGAACCCGCACCCGAAACCAATCCCACCTGGGGCTGAAAAGGCGCCAAAAGAGGAGGACTGTGAGGTCGCGTACGAGCCGGCGGAGAACCAGTACCTGCGTATCCTGACGACGAAGGGCTTCACAAATCGCCAGAAGATGGACGCTGCCTTAGCATATGCTTCGTTCCTCGACTTCAAGCAATTGCCTGACGCTGCAGACAAGATGTACCAGTGGGCACTATCTCTCGCGACTGAGACCACTCCCCCTTCTCTAGTTGATACTCGCACTTACACCATTAACGACAAGACGACGCCGCCGCCTGAAAACGTTCTGCATGTTCTTACAGCTATCGCAACGCACAAGGCTCGCCAGGGGGACGTATCCGCCGCGCTGCCCATCTTCATCTCTATCCTACGTGCTCGACGTGCCTTGCCTCAGACACCTCTTCCCGGTCAAGAACGCCCCCAAGAGGCTCCTAAAACCCTTTGGCAAAGAGTCTGGAACATGGCCTCAGCGCCAAAGTATCCGTCGCCACCGGACGATGGCTCTCGCCCCCCTTGGAGGCACCCCAAGGAGCTCTGCGAGGAGGCTGGATTAAGCTTGTACATTGGAGAGATTCTCTACTCGTCGAAGGCTGGCAAGGCCAACCGTGAGGAAGGTCTTGCTTGGACTCGCGATGCTGTCGATTTGGCCGAGGAGCAGCTTCGCAAGGTCGGTACTTTCGGTGGTGACACAGAGGCTCGCCAGACGTGCCGTCAGTGTCTGGGCGTTGGCTTGGAGAACTGGAGTGCTATGGTAGCGAGACTTGTCAAGGAGGAGGAAGACAAGAAGAAGACCGGCCCCAAGAAGTCTGCATTTGGTTTCTGGAGCGAGTCCAAGACGGCCGACGGAAGGTGGGCGGCGGAAGAGGAAGTTGTCAAGGAGAGGATACGCCGCACGAGAGAGCTGCTGGTTAATGTTGAACCACCGGCTGCTGGACTTGCGTCATTGCTTCAGGCATGATTCACCTGAGCCAACTGCGTAACATTGTCAAAATTGCCCAGAGCCAACGATACCAGAAGATTTGATTATCTAACTCTAGGACGGGCTTTTTGGACGACCATTGCTTTGCCACAAGCAATGGAAAGCCACTTCAGCTCCTGTCTATCTTCATATGTATGGCTCTCGTTACTGCATGTATCTTTGTAGCGCTCCATGACAATGGCTTTTCCTCATTATAACGCCGAGTGCCCCTGTCCAAGTTGTCTCATGGCACAACATTCTGCTCCGAGTTAATGGACAGTCTTTGTGCCTGAATTCCCCAACTCCAGAATAGCGAGTGTTGCGGTCGCTGTACTTGCGTTAGACCGCGATTTGGGCTGCAGCTGTGGGATCTGAAAGGCCATGCATGCTGCCTTGCATTTTCTGGTCGTTGTCGTCGTCATCTTCAACACCTTGCTTCTCGGCCTGAGCTTCTATGTGCAACTGCAACTCCTCCAGAGATTTGGCTTGCTCAGCAACCTCCCGTGGAACAGCATAACCTAGGCTGGGCTTGGCAGACTCCGGCATCTTCTCCCAAGCTGCGTCGAAGCTTGCTGTGGTGGCGGCCCATTCTTCCTCTGTAGGAACAGGTGGGTCGACGGGCACCACATCAGGGTGGCAGTACTTAGGTCCTGCCTTTGCGACCTCCTCGGGCCAGGCCAAAATCGGGATGCGGCTGGTGATCAGCATCATCTCAATATAATAGACTTCTCCCGAGGCGAAGACAGTGCAGCCATGTTGGGTAAATGAGGCTGTATTAGGGTTTCCGCCAGGCTTGGCCAGTGGCGTGAGGGCGGCGGCTTCATCAGCGATATAGGCTCGACCGCGGCGAGCCAGGAAGTTCTTGAAGGGCTCGTGAGAGAGCTCGTTGATATCAGTGCTGCTACCCAAAACAGAAAGTGTGTTGATCCTGTGGCCGATTACGTCGAATGTGACTGGGTTATCAAGGGCCTTAGTTACATTGTCGGCACTGAGACCAATACCAATGATGTCAAGGAGGGTAGTCACTGAGGTCAACGCCGGAATGACTTCGTTGAGGACATACTGGACGTGCCCCATAGGGCTCTCGTTCTTCGGGATTGAATGGAGCTTCGGATTACAGGCGTATCCGTGGTGAACCATGCTCTTCATGGGGACAGCGTTGGCGGAGACGGGACTCAGAGCCTTCTTTCCCTCGGGCCACCACCACAGTTCGCCAGTATTGGCGAGGATTATTCCGGGTGGAGAGGAATCAGTTGCTGACGAGACCTGGCTCTGAATCTCTTTAACGACGGAGATCATGGTGCCCTTGTCGATGCCACCAGTTCTATTAGCGACACGGAGGGCCAGATTGCCTAGGTCCTGGCAAGGCTCGCCGAAAATGACGACGACGCGGGAGGCAGACGCAAGATTGGCGCTGGTGAAAATAGGCAGATTAGGTGAGGTGGTCGGAGTGCCCAATGGAAGGAGAACTTTAGTCAGGCCTGCATTTTCAAGTCGATCGTGAACAATATTGTGGATAGCATCTATTGCAGATTAGCTACATAACTCACGTATGGAAGCCAGATACAACACCGAGGTAGTCTGTACTTACCGTTGAAGTGAAAACGCTGACGGTCATTGACTCGGCTGTTCCTGCTCAGGAAGTATTTGAAGTAGTGGTCTGGGTCATCGATGCTGCGAATCTCGTCCTCGCTATTAATGAAGTAGCTGCGAACGTTAGCTCCTCCCTGAAGTAGCGATGAAAAGTAGGTAGGCAGGCGCTCACCCAAGGTCCTTCAAGTTGGAGGAGAAGACAGGATCTCTGGGCAGACCAGACCATTGGCGGCGGAACATTTGGGCAGGTTGATGATTGGGTTTTTTTTTTTTTTTCTTTAGGGTCGGTGAGTATCGGCTGGCTGTTGCTGCTGAGATGACTAGGAGGGGAATTGAAATGCCCTGGGGTGGGGGGACGTGAAGGGGTTGTACAGAGAGACAGACGTCTCGTGAAGTAATGCCGTTTGTGTTTGGTAGCTATGAAGTAGGTAACCGTCGGCCAAATGTAGAATTTATAAGCTCCGAAAGCTCGGCTTTCGAAAGAGTAGTAGCGGTCTGGTTCCTTCCGGAAGGTGCAAACAAACGACAGGCGCGCGGTGCTGAACAATGGATGGAAGAGGAAGATTTTGCACATTTTACAAGTTCTTATATTCGTACATGCCTCGACCCAAGTTGCGTCGGAGTTGCGACCCAACGCCTAGTTCCCGTCGTCTATACGTTGCCAAACATCGATGGCAAGCTACGCCAGCCAATATAGTTTCCGGCCGATTTTGTATTTCACACAGGCACCAGCGTGCCATGTTCGTCGATATCATCTCTCCTTGCTCCTCCGATTACCAACTGGCCTTCTTGACGCCTGGTATGTTACCCTCGTAGGCCTGCATACGAAAGTTGTACTAGAATTTTGTTAGAGAATTTCTTCCATTCTCGACATTCTCCTCCCTCGGCGTACCCTTGTCATCTTGAAATCACGGAAGACACCTCTTGCCTTGCCGCCCATGATACAACGGTTGCGGATCTGGGTTGGGCGGGTGTAGGAGTGCATTTGACCTAATTGAAGCTGCGCTTCGGCGCGTACACGAGGAGGGAGGGTCGTATTGCGGATGATGTGACGCAGCGCTTGCCTATAGCGGTCGCAATGTCAGTGTTAATTCGGATGTCGCTGTGTTTGGGGATGCGCACCTTTCAGGCTCGTGCTCCATGAAGACCTGGCGCTTCGTGTGGTCACGAATCGTCCGGATGTTGACAAAACATCCCAGATCGAGCTTCTTGGCGCGGAACATCGACATCTTCGCGGGGGTTGTGAGGGATTGATAGACGTTGTCGTTGATCCTGCTATCAGAATGTTTGATGTTGGACAGCTCGAGTCGGCGGCAGGAGAATGTGGGGGTCACGTGCATCTTATCTTATCAAGCACCACTTGAGCTCACGCAGAGTATCCGTGTCGTAGCTCCGTTGAGGGCTCCCAGTGATTAGTCTCAATTACGATGCCGTCTCATATGATATCCTCGTCCTCTTCGAAAGGATGGAAGAAGCCGGGCTCGATTGTTTTCAGACATAAATTTGGTATTTGGTTAGCAGCTTGAAACCCCTCCGAGAACGCCAGCCGTCGTCGCAGTCTTCGTCTGAACGCTCAGCATTGCAATATGGTACAAGAACGCACACAGTCTCCGACATTTCCCTTGCTCTAAACGAAACAAGCAGTCGTCATCATAAGTTTGAGTGGTGAGCACCGCGAAGGAGTGCTATAGCTGGTCCAACAGCTTTTGCCGCCTTCTGTTGATCAGCTCCTCCTGTACCTCTTCCAGCGTCGGCAATTCCCAGCCCTTGCCATCCCCTGTGTCGCCAGGCAGAGGTTCCCAGTCAACTGGTGCTTGCTGTTTACCTGTCTTTGCCATATGCTCGAACGCCTCTTCCTCCTTGGCCGCCTCATAAGCCAGCAGGTCTTTGTCCTCCTCATCGGGCGCATAGCCATAGTATGCAGCATCGACTTGTTTCCGCAGGTCGTCTCTCGTTTCCAGCGGTCTCTCGTCTGTCGCCTTGGCCCTTGCAGCTTCGAATAGCTCCTTGACTCCTGGAAGATCTCGCGCGCGTCCGAAGTAACGATAACCCTTTCCTCCGCCGGGTATTTCTCGTCCTTGCTCGTCGTAGATTTTACCACCTCCACGCATGTAGTTCGGTCCTCCCAGATTTCGTATTTGTACCTCCCACATGTACTTCTCTCTCATCAACTTGTTGATTTCGTCGTTCAAGTCTCGAATTTGGTAATCGCTGAGGACGGGATCCTGGATTCTGGAGACCTTGCGGGAGATTTCCTTGAGCACCTGGCCGCGCCATTTTTCGCAAGAAGGTATCGAATCGACTTCGGTGATTACTCTTGGGCGTCTGGTTCTCCCAATATCGATAATGCCTAGGTCTGCTGCTTGTGCTTCGCGGAAGCGGAAAAGCATGGACTGCGCCTTCTCCGAATTGCGCGCCTGTTTATGTTAGCGATACAGAGACGCGAATCATGAATCAGAAGCGACTTACCATTTTGACAGCTTTTGAGGCTGGAACAGCGTCGGGCTTTTTGAAGTTGGAGGTTGGTGTTCGGCTCTGGATGTGAAAGTCGGTCGCAAAGAAGGGCATTGAACTTTCAGCATACCTTACAATTCGCGCCCATGCACGGACCATCCCCCACCCCCCAATCAGCCAGCCAGCTGTACGTACCTCCCACCACGGCAAAGCTGCCAGTGACGACGTTCCAACTTCATCCTCTACAGCTATCCAACGATCCTCGAAGCTTCAGATCAACACAGCTGTGGAGGCTCAGGTGACGTTCCGGCTCCATCCCCTAGGTCAGAGCTGTTCAACCGCTCGCGAAGCTCCAGAACACCACCACAATGCGCCTTCCAACGCTGCTTCTTGCAGCCTCATCACTGGTAAGAGCGGTATTCGTGGACGAAGTTGGCGATATCGATTACCACCACGAGCTCATTGGCGTACCACAAGTCGAGACGACATTCTTCCACAAGCCGAGGAAGGACGAAAAAGCATCACTCCTATATTCACTAAGCGATGTCGGCGTTGTTGGAGCCGTCAACCCGAGCAATGGCGCCGTTGTCTGGCGCCAGTTTCTGACGGGTAACATCACAAACGGCGGCGGACATCTGCGAGCGGCGGACGGTGAGGATTGGATTACGTCCGCATACGGCAGCTCAGTGCATGCGTGGAACGCTATGTCGGGAAGGAACGTGTGGTGGACTGAATTCACGGGCGAGATAAGGGACTTGGAGGTAATGGAGTTGACAGAGAACGGGCGCAAGGACGTGTTGGCGCTCTTTGAAGAGGAGGACGGCTCTTCGACCTTGAGGAGGCTCAATGGTGGCGACGGCAGCGTTGTCTGGGAGTTCAAGGATGCGAGCAAGACCGTCCCGCTCCAAGTTTCGAACAATATCGAGAAGATCTTCGTCGTCAGCCTCTACGGTTCCGTCAGCTCGTATGGCGTGCGGGTGTCTGTTCATGACACTCTGACAGGCAGGCGAGTTGACGACATCAGTCTTGGAACCAAGGGCGATGTCCAGAGCAAGGAGGACGTCTTGCTTGTTGGCGCCAATTCAGCAGCGCCCATCGTCGCATGGACTGATGCAGCTCGCTCGAAGCTGAAAGTCAACGTTCTGGGAACAAAGTCCAAGCAAGAATTTCCCCTGCCCACCGACACCTTGGAAGTCTCAATTCATGCTCCGCACCACTTGCAGTCTGAACCGCATTTCCTCGTCCACAGCAGAACCAAGGTTGGTAATAAGGGTGAGGTTTACCACGTCAACATCAAGAACAACGCTGTCACCAGGGATCATGAACTGCCGCTCTTGCCTGGATTGGGCGCTTTCTCAACCAGCTCAGAAGGCGCCAATGTCTGGTTCACGCGCATCACCGAAGAAGAGGTTATCTTGACGTCTTCGAGCTCGCATGCAGTTCTGGGCCGCTGGTCGTACAAGGCCGGTACTGAAAGCATCACTGCGATTCACGCCGTTTCTGAGGTCATCAAGAAGGCTGGCGATAATTTCGCCGTCCGGTGTGCCGCAGTCACCACTTCTGATGACTGGGTGTTGGTTCGCAACGGGGACCAAGCCTGGAGCCGTCCCGAAGGCCTCACTGGAGGTGTGGCTGCTTCGTTTGCCGAGATTCCCGAGAGCGAGGATCTTGCGAAAACTCTCGAGGCAGAGGCTCACAGCAGTATCCTCTCTGCTTACATTCACCGCGTCACCCGGCATATCGATGATCTTGCCTACTTGCCGGACTACCTTGCTTCTATTCCCCAGCGCCTTGTTAGCAGCATTACTGGCTCCGAGATTTCACCCAAGAGTGACGGTCTGTCGCGCGACACTTTTGGCTTCAACAAGCTTGTTATTTTGGCCACTCGCAGAGGCAAGCTCTTCGGCCTTGACGTTGGTAAACATGGCAAGGTCATTTGGAAGCTGAATGCCTTCGATATTCCCCGCGGCAGCGCCTGGGATGTGAAGGGCATGTTTGTCGATGATGCAAAGTCGCACGTTACAGTGCGCGGCTTCCACGGGGAGTACATCGTAGCCAGAACTGATACTGGCAAGTTCGTTGATGCTATGCCTGAGGGTTCCTGGGCGCAGACCCAAGCTGCCGCCATCGTCGACAGCCCATCTGGTCAATGGCTAGCCCCTATCGGTATCGGTGGTGCAATCGGCGATGTTCCTGTTGCTTGGGCACCCAAGCAGACCGTTGTTGTCCGTGGTCAAAGCGGGCAATTGAAGGGTCTGACATACATCAATGAAGACGTCACTGCCAAAGAGCAGATCGCTTGGGAGTTCGCCCCGCCTTCCGGCTACGAGATCGTTCACATTGCTACTCGGCCCGTCCATGACCCCATCGCATCGATTGGGAGAGTCCTCGGTGATAGACGGGTCAAGTACAAGTACTTGAACCCCAACACCATCGTTGTCTCGGCAAGAAACGTCGCAAAGTCCACTCTCAACGTCTACCTTCTCGATTCCGTTTCGGGTCAAGTTCTCCACTCCACTTCTTACGAGGGTGTCGACACTGACAAGAACATTGAGTGCACTCTCGCTGAGAACTGGTTTGTATGCACCTTCTTCGGCCAATACTCGTTGAAGGACGATGCCGGTCAGCCCTTGTCGGGCCAATCTCTCAAGGGCTACCAGATTGTCGTCTCAGACCTGTACGAGAGTGACCACCCCAACGATCGTGGCCCGCTCGGCGACGCTGCCAACTTCTCCTCAATTGATCCCGTTGAAACACCAACCGGCGCACATCTTCCCTCCGTCGTCAGCCAGGCCTGGATCCTGTCAGCCCCTCTCGCCGCTCTGGCCGTCACTCAGACTCGTCAGGGTATCACCAGTCGCCACGTTCTTGGCTACTTGCCTCAATCTCACTCCATCGTCAGTCTTCCTCGCCAGCTTCTTGAGCCTCGCCGTCCTGTCGGACGCGACCCCACGCCCGCGGAAATGGAGGCTGAGGGCCTGATCAAGTACCACCCGGCCTTGGAGATCGATCCCCGGCAGGTTATCACTCACCAACGTGATGTTATCGGTATTCAAAAGATCATCACATCT
This sequence comes from Colletotrichum agaves, assembly GCA_036785465.1. Lineage (NCBI taxonomy): Eukaryota > Fungi > Ascomycota > Sordariomycetes > Glomerellales > Glomerellaceae > Colletotrichum > Colletotrichum agaves. The sequence goes on along the minus strand of JAXISO010000361.1, from coordinate 14,442 downwards.
GCTACTATCGTTGAAAGCACCAGTTTGATCTTCTGCTTTGGCGTGGACGTGTTCGGAACTCGGGCTGCCCCCAGCTTCGCCTTTGATATCCTCGGAAAAGGCTTCAACAAGATCAGCCTGATTTCCACCGTGCTTGCCCTTACTGTTGGTGTTGCAGTATTGGGCCCGATTGTGAGTACTGTTGAATCCATTGCACTGTTGCGACTAACCGTTTCCCAGGTCCGCAAGAAGCAGACGAACATGAGATGGGCATAAATATTGTATGATACGACATGACATAATAGAGTCTAACGAGTTTGAGCAAAGTATTGAATTCAAGTCCACCACATGGTATGCTGTTATGTGCCTCTGTGTGACCTTACTAGACTGTTATTGCCAAGATCGTTCCTTGGCTACTACCCACCACGTACAGCACATGCGCATCCGACTCCGACCGCCCGAACGTCGTCGAAGTAGACCCCTGAACAGTCGCCAGTTTCGTCACCTTGCCCGTGGGATCAACCTTGGTGACTGAATTCTGCGTGTTGGTCGCTACGTACGCGTTCCCTGCCGTACCAACACGAAATCGTCGCCGGGCGAATTGCCGAAGATCGGAGTCACCAGCCCGGGCCTCCCGACTATGTCGATGGGAATCCTGTTGAATGTGTTCTGGGCAATGTTAGTGAAGTACACGCTCCCGTTGAAGAAGCTCATGCCACCAACACCGAAGGGTAGGAACCCTTGCGGGGTTCATGGACTTATCCACCAGCAGCACCGAACAAGCCCCCGTCGAGAAGTTCCTGTCGTATACTGCCCCTACCGCTGCGCCGCCGATCAGCAGCGCGTTGTTCGTCTCGTCGAGCTCGAACTCGGCTAGACCGTTGAGTAGCTTGCTCCCAGGCACCATCTTGACGAGCGAAGGCTTGAGGTGTACAGCTTCTGGGATTGACTTTGCAGATGGCCCACGATCCGGGCGTGTTGGCACTCTGGCGATACTCTTCCTGCAACGACCGCCCAAATGTCAGGGGATATTTCGACGATGCCGCCCGTGACAAAGGCATCCGGGAAGGTGTAAAACTTGGTCGAGGTCATGGTGAAGGGGTCAATGGACCAAAGCTCAGGCTGGTCCATGCGGGGTCGCGAGGAGGGTTCCATCAGAACGAGTGCCAATGTTTTCGACCCAACCGCCTTGGAAGTGGTAGATTTCGATCGGGGACGACTGACGAGGTGTGAGGACGCTGAAGGCAAAAGCTGCCAGGGGAAGAAAGCAGAGAAACGTTGAGAGAAAACATGTTGAGGGTTATTCGGCTCTATGAGACCCCGGAAGTATCTCAGAGCGATTTGGGGTAATGTTTTCACATCGTGCACGAGACTATCCCAATCACTCTTGAAGTTTCAGGATGTATGGCCTTGTAAGCGGAGAGCTCCAGATCAATGATTCATTTGATCTTCTCACAAAGCTTCCGACATTACCCTAGCCAGCGCAAAGACCAGCTGTGTTGGTTTCATTCGGCAAATATCTTCTGTCTTTGGACGCGGACCTGAGCGTCGAATCGCGAGGGTGACTATTTGGCCAGAACGAATAGCTATGTGTAGGCCTCAAGCGGCCAGCTGCTGCCCCTCATCTCATGATAAAAAATCCCCGAGAACGTAATGGGACGAGGTTATTTTTGCCGTTATTGCTCCCGGGGGCCGGGACAGATTAACCTTGAATTAAACTTCCCGCTGTCAAACGTGAAACCGGAGATTCACACGTGATGCTCATTGGGGCTCGTCCGAAGTAATCCATCCTATGCTCTCGCCGGTATGTAGTTCCATATTGCTTTCACTCATTGGTTCCCGGCTCCTCTCAATGAGTTCAGTCTGGTCGATGGCAACCTTCAAGCCCCATCGTTAATTACATCCAGTGGGATAATGCAACAGCTCCTTTGCCGCGATGCAACATGAAGGCATCACTAAGATCAATATGCTCAAAGGTAATATACGGTGGCTGGGACCGGCTTGCACTGACGCAGGCGGGCGTGTCTTTAGATCAGCAGAGCTGACCCTATGTCACGAAAATATCAGGCTTGATTGTAATTTCCCCATTGTAAATGTGATTGAAGTGCCAACGGAGCAAGTCTATGCGCCTCACTTGCATGTTCGGGGTTGCGGGATAGGACCTTGTCCCGCTTGCCCGCCCGACGCGTTGGGCGTCTTGACGCACTTGTTGGCCTTTTCTCCTGCCACGTCCATCGCAATCATCGTGTAATAGCAAAGACATCGGCGGGATCCTTATTATGTGGACAATGAGGCCTGAATTTTGCTGCCTAAACCCACTCACTTTTGATTGGACTTCTTCAAGGAGGCGGGCCCAGAGGGACGATGTTCTCGCACTAGCAGCCTGCGAGGATCGGTCCCATCAGGCGAAGCGGCTCAAATCCCTGTGTACAGTCTCGCCTGGCAGGCACTGACATCGAATAACCTACAGAGTATCCAGATACCATACAGGGTACAATGCCCGATAATTAGATCCGTGCCTCGGACTGATACCATCATCCCCGCGAAAGTCAGCAGACCCTACGCATGGCGTGAGTCGAAGACTGAGGTACTCCATCTATGCCTCGCGGGGATTATTCGACGTCAGTCCTTTACGTGCGTCGTCGTGGCAGTGGACACTTTGAGAGTTCGTTAGCCGTCGAGAGAATAACCAGCGGGCCCTTGGAATGTACGGAGCATAGCCAAGCACCCGACCCGGCGGTCAAGCCGGCACATCAGCTCAAGCCAGGTGCGCTCTTCCGCAGGAAGACCTGATGTTTATCAGTCATGTGAATCCGTCCGCGAGATGCGCTCCGCGCGATCAATCCTTGCCGAAGTATGGCGGGGAAAGCCGCCGGTAATAGCTTCGACACCGGCCCTGGTCCGTCGACGTTAACCCCGGCTACTGAACACACACCGCCCCGAGGCGATGCTACTACTAACAGGGAAGCCCTGTCCGAATGCCCAAATTACAGTTCGACGACACTGTTGGCTCCTTCACCGACTCGATCCCTAAAGCAAGAGAGTATGACAGCGTCGCCCGCCTCGCGCGTGGGAAAACGCGATCGTCACTCTGAAAAGAAGGCATCCAAGCACTCCTGCAAGAGGTGTGAGAATCCTCGACGGTCTCACCGTGCACAATGGCAGCACATCCATCATATTCTGTCTCTTCTTCCTTTTGAAGACGCTCCCGGCTTATATGGGACCGAAGGCTCGCTTGCGTAGCCTCACAGTCCGCCGAGTGTGGTTCACAGTGAGATCGGGAGTGGTCAGACAACCCGGTGTTGGATGGCATGGCATCTGGTTTTTCTTCTCAGCTAGATTAAATGCTGCTGACTTGTTTCAAGCGTCCATTGTCTAACACAAAGAAAAGCCACATTCTTCCCAGGAAAGACCTTCCATGCATGTGTCTCCTATTTATTCGACTTGGGTGCACGGATCGTCAGTTCATGTCTGCCTTTTTTACCATAACTGTCTTAGCTCAATGCTGTGTGCTGCAGAATGCGGTGCGTCGTTTCATCAAAAATGTGTAGGTCGTGCAAAAGATGGTTGTCCGACTTGGAGGGCCTGGTGACAACCGAAGCCATCTATCCGTCAGTCGTGGTTTAGCTTCATACGGAGAGAAAATTGACAATAAGCAATGCAACCTCGACCACGTCCAGGGATGTTCATGGACGCCTTTCCAAAATGCCACTACGCAAAGGCTACTTCGCTCTTTAGAACATCCGAGCAGCGAAGACTGTGGTCGAAGGATGGGTAAAGTGACGCGGTTGCCTGAAGGGGGATCTCCGCAGCAGCTTAGATGCCTCTTCTCACACCGAATGCTACAAAGATCATGCTGCAGTGACTCGTTGCCAGATTTGTCTATGCGTAGATCGGAACATCGCCTTGCGCGGGACGGTCCCGTTGCTCATCACTGCCTCGACCGTCGCAACGGAGGACGGGCACCGGCACGGCCCCGCTCCACACTTCTCACGCGGACCAGATCCCCGGACTGAACTTTTGCTACGCTTGGCCGAAACTGGGCGCGTGAGGCTGATCAGTAGTGGTGCACAAAGGCAATGCCGACAAAGGCAGGGGCCTCGAGGTTTCCCGTGCCCGGTTTCCGGGAGTCAGACGCTGTCAGGATCGAGCTTGTTTCGGGCTGATTTGCATCACATCGTGTCGTTCCCTTCGCCGCTAGTCAGCCAGCCCCTTCGGTCTTTGCTTCCGCCTTGGTCTAGCTACCTCATTAGACTCGCAGCAGTTATGCATCAAAACCTCGGGGACAGGCGGCAAATAGATTGACGCCCAGAGCCCCATTTGCCGCTCCATAGGCTACGGGGACATCCGGCATGGTCCATCTACACGAGCGGAAGTAAGCACTGGACCACCTGGCAGGAAAAAGATAGGCCTCATGGACGCGGTGATCCATACATCCGCCAGCTTCGATTGCTTAGGTATTGCAATGAATCAGCACCAATAGAACGCGTGATCGCATGCGCAAGTCGAAACCTATCGACATCGGTCTCTCAGAATTCAGCTTCGTGTATTGGGCAGCAACACATAAAGCGATCTGTGGGGAGCAGGACCTTCATGCCCTTCATGCCCAAGGAAATACGCAAGCTCTGTTCTCGATCGCCAGACCCTTTCATGTGACCTGGGAGTGAGGTGACACTCCTCACTCGAGAGACACGACCGAAAGACGATTTGCCACGATAGTAGGCAAACGCGGGGCTGGGGGACAAGTGGCTTCTTGTGCATGTTGACGTGAGAACATTTTGGTTTCTAGGGCCCGCCCGAGAGTCTGCAGCGGAATGTCGAGCTCCAATGAGTAGAATGGATTACGTGAAGGGATGTTGAGGGTGTCATGTTGTTGCGGGTGGCGTTCGCGCATTGCCATTGTGTTTTGTGTGTCCGGGTGCGGTTTGTTAATGAAGCCTGAAATCGAGTCTTGCGCTCGAGGATGCAACAATGATTAATCTGTCTCCGTCAGGGCGTGGAAGGCTGTCAATATCTCGTCATGAGACGTTTCAGAAGTCGGCTCTTGACCCGATAGTCGCGCATTGGATAACACAAAAGGGGTCCTCGTCGCCGTTGTATCACATCGGTCAGGATTCTCGGTGCGACAGAACTTCCACACCGAGACAGATCGATTTGGCGCCTTGCTCCGATTTGATGAAGGGCTGAGCGGTCGGCCCGCCTGAGCTGTCGGCCAGCGCACCGGGTTCTCGTTTTGGGACTGATTACGCCGCAGCTGCGACGCCGTGCTGGATGGAGCACGGATGTCCGACCCGGTCGCCACGGTGTCTGCCGTGCGTGGACCAGGCATCGTCGTCCCACATGGATACCCATCACACAGATCATTGTGGCACAAGACCAGGCCTTCAATCCACTCTCTACCGTTTATTGGATGGAGCCGAGCAACAGTGGCTTTTATGCCCACCACTGTTACGCAAAAGAGATAATAGCTTGTTCTCTCCTTCCAGACCAGGGACATCATTCACATTGATATTCAGTCTTGACGGTTACGTCAGAACCTCGCGAACATTGCGAATTATTCATATCAATCAATGACGAACGAACCCTATTATGAGTACACTCAGTTTTCGACCCGACTGTAAGCGAAGAGAATGCAATCCCTAGGGGCACATCAATACTGGATGCAAGAGGATGGAGCTTCGAACATGCAAGACAAGGGAAAAGAAAAATGTCACAGAGTGTTCAAAATGACAAATTCGAGAAGCCCCTGTCAGTGATGTTGAAATGATACGCAACGATGTTGAAGTCGACTCGATCTGTGGCAATTTGAATCAGGCACCCAAATCAAAGGCAAGCCGAGGACCGCAAGGAGTTAATATTGACGAACTCCTAATGTAGGAACTTTGTCGGATCTTCTCTTTGAGACAAGACTGTGAGGTCGACGACATGCATGCCCCTCCTCACTCGTTGGGGTCAGAATTGCACCTCAACGTTGCCCTCGTTGGCCAGGGAGGGACTGAACCATTCTTACAACGCATGCGGACTAACGCGCGCCAGAATGTGTCCCTGAATCCCCCAAGCAACGAGTGAAAATACGTTTCTTGACCAAGCGGAACAAGCAGGTGGGTATTGAAAATAGAACAATAAGATCGAAGATATTCAACGTAGGGGTGGGTTGTACCGTTGTACCGCCCTCGTGTGATCTGGAAAGGCAATGAATGGATAATGATATCAAATGAGAAGATGTTTGGTGATTCAGGCCACCGCGTTGAATCAGGCAAATAACAGCATGAAGTTGCCTTTTCCAGGCAACCAATGAATCAATGAATCAATGTCGACGATATGTATCCGTTGCAATCCGCGTGGTTGCAGAATGCGAATACTTGAAACCACCCTATAGGCGCGCCCACACTTGTCGGCGGTGAAAAAGCCTTGCCCTGTTTGTTGATTGCATGGGTCGGCTGGATTGTGGCATTTTCAGCGGCGCAAACAATCCCTCCAGGGGTTGTAGATAGATGTGATCGATAGGAGTGACTGGCACTTGACAAGCCTTCGAAAAAGACCCGATGTGGCGTGTGCTCTCAGGTTCCGAAGGCAATTGGATTACACCCATGAAGTTGTGGGATTGTTTGTCAATCTTCTCGCCATGCAGCCGCAGATAACGCGGTCGACAGACGCTGATTTGCCCTGGCTACGGTCGGAGGCCGGCTCGCTGCCTAAGCTGGCGGGGGGCTGACCGAGGGGAAGTCGGGAAATGGCATTTACTACCTTAGCGAGCAGGCCTACACCGACGGGTGCTCGTGATGGTCCGCATTGAACCCCATGTCATCTCGCCTTTGGCGCCATATCGACGGCCGCAATCGTCCATCTCATTCCAGGTGATGTGTCTTGGTCTTTTCGGTAAAGAAAAATTCGCAAGGTTGGAAAACAGGAGGCGGTGGGCGGTCAGATGCGGAGGATGGAATGTTTTGTCTGCCCACGTACGCAATTACCAGGCGACACTGCGAGTTTCGGGGCTCCGGTCCGGGAGATCTGACGACCTTTAGTTTGCGGCCAGTGATATCGATGACAGCAAATAACGCAGCAGATTTCGTGCCAAGCATCTTTGGCGTATGGCTCCCTGTCGCCGACGTTTCGCAGAGCAGCTATCAAAATGGAACTCTGGAGGCAAAAGAAATCTGGATTAGCGGGCCCGGCGTCTTGCTTATTATAGACGAGGCAGGTGAGTAGCGTTAAATTGACGGAGTCGTTTTGTTATATTGCCCGAACTAAACCCAATATGTTAGCCGAACTTCTGGGACTGAGCTACACACTAAATACCCACCTAAATATAAGTACCCCGAGTTCAAGGTATATTCATTAAAATTCACAACCTACGAGGCTATTACTAAATTAGCTCTAATACTACTAGGTCATATTATTATTATTTTTAGCTTAGAAAATACTATAGGTTATAATATTAGTAAATTATATTAAAAAAATATATTTTTATAGTAAAATTATATTTTTTAAAAATAAGGCTATTTTTAATATTAAAAAAAGCTTAATTATATAAATAATTATAATTAAAAAAATATAATTATTATTATAATAGAGATTCTTAGTTAAAATAAATTAATAATAGAATAAGTTAATTATATTATCCTTAGTTAAATAATAATTAATTATATATTTCTACTAAATATTATTATTATAGAGTTACCTCTTATTATTATATTATTTCTTAGACTTTATATTAAAATTATTATTAATTCTTAAATAATTATATTTATTATTAATAAGTTTAAAAGTCCTATATAATATTAATTTAAGTAATAAAATTATATAATATAATAATAATTTTACTTTAAGGTTATTAATAGTAGGACCCCCTACTTTAACCCCTATTATATATTATTATTATTAATTTTATAATTAATATATATATAAATAATAAAACTATTAAGGGTAGTACTATTATATTTACCTATAAAGCCTCCTACTTCTACTAAACCTCTTAATTTAAGGGGTTATATATAGTATTATTAAGGTTAATTTAAAGTACTCTCTTATTATTAATAGGGTCTTTAGGAATATAGTAATAGGCCTAGCTATAGTGGATAATATTAGAGTTCTCCTTAAGAATAAATTATTAAAATTTAATTAAATTTAATTATAAAAGTTAATATAAAGTTATTTATAAAGGAATTAATATATATATAGTTAAGATTAAGGTACTAGTAGTAATTAACCTTCTCTTTTTAAATTCTAGCTTTTATAGAGCCTATTTAAAATTACTTTAATATATTATAATAGTAGGGTAAACCCTACTACTTAAAGAAGGTACTTATATAAAGTAGGAGGTTTTTATATTAATTAAAGGCCTCTTTAGTTATAATATATTGGGTTTATAGGAGATTAAAAGTAAGTAGTAAAATCTTAAATAAAAGGGGTTAAAGTATAGAATATTTATTATAGTAGTAGTAGTAGTAGTATAATTACCTAATTTATTAGTTATATTTCTTCTCTTTTTTTTATATTATATTATATATTTTTATATAGAGAGTATTAAGATTTATAAGGTAGTTAGAGAAGTAGGATTTAAGTTTATAATAGGAGAATTTAGTATATAATATACTTTTCTACCTATAATTATATAGGGCCCTAATTTTATAATTAATAAATTTATAAAGTTATAAAATATAAGTTATTTTAAAGTACTTAATTATAATTAGAAAAATTAATATATAATAAGTATTAAAGAATAAGACTTACCTAACTAATTTAAAAATTAATATATAAGTAACTACTAACTCTTTTTATATATAATTTATATAGGAGTATAAATATAAGTTCTCTATACCTTAATAAAGTTATTAGGGTTATAAGAATAAACCTTCTTATTAAATACTAATTAAAGTAGGGAGGAATTAGGCTAATAAGCCTCCTCTATTATAATATAATCTATAACTTTATAATTTTAGGCCTCTAATAGTAACTTCTTATTATTAAGAGTAGTAGTAGTAACTTTATTAATAATTAAATTATTATATAGATATAGAATTCACTATACTAGTTAGTTCTAATACTTCAGTAGTAGAGATAATAGGTCTACTATAAATAAAGTGAAAGTGGGTTAATTAAGGTAAGTTATTTAGAGAGGGAGGCCTCAGAGGAAGGAATAATATCTAGTTGAGGAGGGTTACATATAGTCACGTGTGGATCACATGACTACCTATGTAACCACTAGAGTATCCACTCCAAAGCCTTGGATTCATATAGGATCTAGTAATATAGGGGAATATTCTAATACTAGTAGTTTTTCTTTTATACTAGGATTTACTTAATATACTCTTCTAAATATATAAATTAAATAGTTTTATAATAATTATAAATATACTCTAATAGTATGAAATATATTTTCTTTATTCTTTACTCCTTATTTATCCTAGTAACCTATTCTTCTATATATATTATAATTCTATTTATATTAATAAGGTAGTAGAGGGCTTTATTTAGTAAGGCCTTTATAAAGGTATTAGTAGGGTTATTTTCACTATTAACCTAGTAAACTTTAGTGAGCTCTTATTACTTATATAATTAATAAAGAGTTATAATATTAATTATTAATTACTTCTCTTTTATAGTACTAAGTTTAATAAGGTACTTATATAGTGAGTATAAATTAGTATATATTATAGTAAGTATTATATTAGGGATCTATAGCTTAGTAGTGATCTTTTAGAGAGTTGATATAATAATAAAGGCTAGGTCCGCACTAGTAACTATAGTATAAATCTTAGAGGCTAATATACTATAGGTAACTTATTTATACTTAGTTAAGTTATAGTGAATAATATTACTATTAATTATAAATAATATATTATAAATTCTTTTATTAGCTAGGATAATAATATAACTAAGTTAGGAGGTTAGGTTCTAGTTATTAGTAAATAATTTATTCATAAATATAAATAGTTTTATAGTGAGTAGTAATAGTATAGTAAATATAAGGCCATACTTAAGATTATTCTTTAGCTATAAAAGTTACTTATTAAGGGTAGTAATATTCTTATTAAAAGGGTCCTAATATTATATAGTAGTTAATAAGTTAAAATAAGTCTTAGGTTAGTAAATTAAGGTAATATAAGTACCTTGGGCTTATTATTTAATATATTACTACTTTTTAGCTACGGATTTAATATTAATAAGCTCTAATTTAGAGCCTTGGCTCTTTTAATAAAGAGTTATAAATCTATTTATTAATAATATAATAGTATTACTATTAAATATAACTAGGGTCTTATGGGTTAAAATCTTCTTTAGCTTAGTTATAAACTTAGTTTTAGCTAGTTCCTTATTTTTAATAATTAAAAAGAGCTCTATTAATAGACTAATAGTATTATTAATTTATATACTAATAATAGTAAAATAGGGGCTTAATTTATTTATTAATAATAAGTATAAATTAAAGGAGGAATTCTCTATTTATAATTTATCCCTATAATAAATACTATATATTACCTACTAGTAAGTACTAGTCTCTATAATCCTATAGAGAGGCTTTATAATTTTTATAATAGTATTAGGGGGGTATTAATCTCAAATTTAATTAGGAAAGTAGGTATAAATATCTCTAACTAGTGGGGTTTAGGACTATATATAAGCCTATATAATATTTTTAATTTAAATTTAATAATTTAGACTAAGGAATAAAATAATTAATAATAGTAAATATATACTATAGTATTAAATAGTGGGAGATTAGGTTAAAATTCTATACTTTTTAGTATTATTAATACTATAAATAACTAAATAGGACTTCTTAAATAGAGTTATTATTTTATTCTTAACTTTATTAACTATTTAGGATTAAAAGAGTTGGCTATATTACTTATTAGAATTAAAAGTCTTAAATTTAAAGACTTCTTACTAGAGTAGGGTATTAATCTCTTTCTCTTATAACTTCTTAAATAGTAGTTCTTCTATAGTAATCTTCCTAGCCTTTTAGAGGGTAAGGGAGAGAACTAAATCTACTATTTCCTTAGTAATTATAAAGATTATATAATCCACCTTTTATTTAAAAGTATTATTTAAGAGAATAGGGTTCTTATAGGGTTTACTATAGGGATATTAGGTAATAATATTAGGAGTAATTAAAGCTATAATCTCTAGGTTTAGTAGAATAGGATTAGGGCCTTAGTTACTCTTATAATTATTATTAGAGTCTCTATATTAGGGTTTAATTATAATAAAGGGAAAATCTTAGGGACCTTAGGGTAATTTAATAGTAATAGTTTTACCTATAATTACTATAAGGTAATAAGAGCCTTATTAGCTCCCTTTTTTATAGTAAATATATACCTAGAATTAAAGGGGGAGATTAATAACTTTATTTATAATTAGGCTATTATAAGTAGTAAGGGTATTTATAATTTTATATTTAGTAATCTCCTTATATAAATTATTTATTATAGAGTAAATAATCTTAGCTCTAGTAGTAATATTAGGAGAGAGTATTAGGTTATTACTAATTTATAAGTAAGTGCTAAAAATAAGTAGAGTTAGTACTAATTTATTAGGTCCAGTAGTATTATTAATTACCTTAATAGCTATTTAGAGTACGAGGTTGGGCTTAGTAGAAGGTAATTCTTATTAAATAATAGTATAGGCCTATTATAAAGAGCTATAGTACCTCTCTATTTTACTAATTTAGTGGTGAGCTTTGATTAGGACTACTTTAATAGTAATAGTTATAAATTTAGTGCTCTTTTTGAAGGTTTCAGTAGTGAAGTTAAGGCCAGTATTAGTAATAATTTAATCTAGAGGGCCTTGGTATATATAGATCCAATAGAGGTAGAGGGTCTCCTATATTATCTTAGCTAAAATATTAGGGAGAAAATAAGTAGTATTAAAGCTAGTTACTAAATTAATAATATATAGAGTTACTTTACTATTAAAGTATATTATATTATAAATAATTTTATAATTAAAGAAGTAATTATCCTTTAGTATAAATTTAAATTATTAGGGGCTTCCTGTGTTTAGTTAATAGTATTAATAAATCTTTATTAATTACTTAATTATTATAGTTTAAATGGGATAATTAACTTACTAAAGGAGAGTAATTAACTTAGTAATAGAGGGATATTTAAAATAGTAGTATAATTAATAAAGCTTAATATTTATTAAATAGTTATTTTAGGTAAAAATTTATTTATTATTGAGTAAAAGCTAAGTATAGCCCTATTTATATATAATTAGGGTAGTAGTTCTACTTTAAAGTAAATAGTTTTAGAGATTATTAAAATAGATCCCTAATTTATTTATATTTCTTAAGTAGAGTAAAAATAAAGTATTAGAGGGGACTATATAAAAAACTATATCTCTAAAAGTAGTGGAAACTATAATAGTACTAAAGGAGTTTTTAAAAGGTCTATCCCTAAATTAAACTTTTACTTAACTAGTATTTAATTTATTAATTATAATAGAGGGATATAATTATTAGAGAGTAGTAACTTAATATTATTCTACTATAGAGACTTTAGTAGCTCCTAAATTTAATATAATTCCCTAAAAGATTTCTTTAGAGTATTATTTATTAAGGGTAAATAATTAAGTAGAATAGGGGTTTCTAGGTAAAATAAGTTAGGTAAATTAAAGTAGGGGGTCTTTAGTCTTTATAATTAGATTAATCTTTATAACTATGTAGAAGGTTATTTAATTTAGTAGTATTATTACTAACTTATTACTATTAATTATAAATATAGAGTTTATAAAATAGGTAGTAAAATTATTTAGGGGAGGGGATATAAATTTAGGCTAATCCTAGTAATAATATTATAAGTACTATTAGACCTTATTATTAAAGTTAAATTCACTATTATTATTATTTATATTATTAGTATTATTATTACTTTTATAATAGGTGAGAAAAGTACTAAATTTAGCTTTTATTATATTTTAAGAGTACCTAAACTTAAACCTACTAAATCCTAATATTTTCTTAGCTTTAGGGTATTTCTATATTTAGTACCCTAGTTTACTATAAGTCTAGTATTTTCTTGTATTATTGTGGGAATTACTTCTATTCTTATATATTAAGTAGTATTAGTTTAATTAATTTCTGTGAGAATAAGGCTAAAATTTATAATTATTACTTCCCCTAAAGTTCTAGTTATTGTTACTCTAAAAATATTTATTTATATATATTTAGTTATACTCTTCCTAGTTATTATAATTAGTAATGAATTAGAATAATTTATTATTTATTTATGAGACTATATTAATAGTGAATTAAAGAGAGTTAAAGAGGCCCTAAATTATAGAGGGGGGGTTATAGAGAGTAAGCTTATATTCCTATATTCCTTAGTAGGCTTTAATAATCTTATTTCTTAATAGTAGTTTACTATTAAACTTGGGGCTAAGTATAAGTTTTAAGGTAGTAAGAGTTTTAAATAGTATTTTAAGAACCTTAGATTTAGGTTTTTTAGAGTATTAATAGAGGAGGTTAGTAAAAGTAATATTTTATTATATTATTTTATTAGTTAATTAAAATTTCTCTATTTTAAAGTAACCTTTTATATTACTAACTATTTAACTAAAAGTTAGTAAAATTACTACTTTTATAATATTATAATAATATAGGTCTTAGGTATTATTCTTTAGTATAAGGGAGAAGGCTTTAGTATATTAATTAGAGGTAATACTAGCTTTAGTATAATAATCCTTAAAAATAGTAAGTTTTATATTTATAATATTTAACTTACTACTATTATACTTTATACTCTTATTAATATAAAACTTAGTAAGAATATTAAATTAATAAGAAATAGGGGGGTCTAAGATAAATTATAAATAATAAAGTATAGAATATTATTTAATTAGAAGAGTAATTTAGGGTTTAAATATTATAAATAGGTTCTAAATAATATTTTGGCCTATAGGGGTATTCTAAGAGATAGTAGTAGTTAGAGGGAGAGTTTGAGGAATATAAGTAGGAGAGACTAGGGCTAATAAGAGTCTTATTACTCTTATAGGAAGGGATTAGAGTAAAAAGGTAGAATAAGTAATAATATTAGGAATAATTATCTCTTCTTAATTAATAGATTTTATTAGTTCTTAGTAGAATTTAGTATTTTTATTCTTATAGGTAATTAATTTAGGATAGGTATTTTTAATAGTTTTAAAGTTCTTTTAGGTTTATAAGTAATAATTAGGTTTAGTAATAGTCTTTATAAGGTTTTCCTTAATAAAATCTCTATTATAATTAATAAAAATACTTTTATATAAGAGAAACTTTTAAAGAGTCTTAGTTATAAGACTATTTATATATTTAAAAATATTTATATAATTCTTAAAAATATTCTTAAAATTAAACTATAATTACTTACTTTATAGGTTTTATTTAATAAATATACTAATATAATAAGTAGTAAAACTTATAATCTTAGTAGAGTCTATTTCCTTATTACTAAAGGTATATAGATAACTATATATTAAGTA